>BMAO01029785.1:0-98196 GCA_019973975.1 Trichonephila clavata | reverse complement strand
ATTAACAGAGAGGGTGGTGTCTAGGGGTATGTTGAATGAAAGAGAGACGTTAAAGTTTTAGGATATTTAATGACATCTACAGGTTTGTTAACCTGACTAGGCGCGCGCTGCTGGGGAAGAGTAAGTCTACTCCTTCTCCCGCTTACATCCGGGGGTTTACAGAGAGTGGCGCTGGTGTCGCCTGAGCGTATACAACACTCGTCCATCCTGATGTGGTCGGTCCCCGACCAGGCTGGAAAAATATGCAAGTAAAAATTATACAAATACTACAACTGAAAAGAAAAAAAAGATTAAACAAATTTTTAAAGTTCAAATTTCCTTGAGTATATAGAGGAAAAAAAATAGAGTCATTAGAGTTCTGGAAAGAAAAGTCTTAGGGATTATCCCATGGTTTCATCAGATCAGCAGATGTGGACGTCAAATTTGGGCCTTCTTGTCTTCCTATTTTCTTTACATCGTACCTCTCGTTTGGACGAACTTTCACTACTTCATATGGGCCAAAATATTTTGGTCGCAATTTCACACCTACTCCAAACTGGGTTTTCTTGATTGCAATTCTGTCACCTTCTTTGTATTTTCTTGCTTCTTTGCGATGTTTATTGTAGTGTAGTCTACTTTGTTCTTGTAATTTCAGGATATTGGATTTGGCATCTTCTCTCATTTGTTGTTTATTCTGTAAAGATAATTGGAAATTTTCTTCCTCGAGAATGGCTTTGATTTTATGTCATCTTTATTTTTCATTTTAACGCTGTTAAAAGTTCAAATGGTGTATATTTGGTGGCTATGGAACAGTGCTGTTAATTATTCGTTGAACTGATGATACGTGTTTATACCATTTATTGGGATCTTCAAGTGAAAGCTTTGTTAGGACTGTATTAACGTTGCATGAATTTTTTCTACCTGACCGTTCCACGCGGTACACCTGTTGTGATTGAAATAAACTCGATATCTTCATCCTGACAAAATTTCTGAAATTCTGTAGAAGTGAATGCTGTTCCTTTGTCTGAAATTATTCGTCTGGACTTCCAAAGGTTACTTGTTGTAATTTTAATTTGTCTAAAGCATCGTTAGCTGAAGGAGACTTTACAGGATAAATCCACAAAAATTTGGTGAAAGCGTCGATGACAGTAAAGATATATTTGTAGTTCTTGTTGGTACTTGGGAGTGGACCCAAAAAGTCATATGTAGGTATCAAGTGGAATATCACCTTTTGGTATGGGATGTAGAAATCCTTCTCGTTTGCCAAATTTTTTGGATGAAAGAATGCAAGGAATACAATTTGCAATAACATTTTCTACAGTCTTACGCATATTTGGAAAAAGAATTGTTGTTTGACTAAATTTTCAGTTTTGTTGATGCCGAAATGTCCTTTAGAATGTTCAAGTTGTACGATTTGTTTTTGCATTTCAAGTGGAACGACTAGAAGTTCTTGGTCGTTGACAATTTTGTACAGCACATCGTTTTTAATGTATAATCAGAGGCTGAAGATGAATGTAATAATTGTTTAATACTGGATGTAAACTCATCATTAATTTGTGCTTTTTTAATTTTTGTGTTGTCTCGTTGTATTGTATGAGCATGACTGGATAACGACTGAGCGCGTCAACATGTTGCATTTGTTTACCTGGCCTGTGAAGTATTTCGTAATCGAAGTCTTCTAAGAAGAGAGCCCATCGTGCTATTCTAGGTGGTAAATCTTTCTTTGACATAGTTTTTTGAAATGCTTGGCAATCTGTGATTATTTGAAATTTTGTGCCGACAAGGTAGTGTCGAAATTTTTTTAATGCTGTAACTATCGCTAAGACCTCTAGTTCGTAGCTGGAGTATTTCTCTTCTTGAGGAGAAGTTTTACGACTCATATAGTGTATTGGATGAAAGTTCTGATTTGAGTCCATTTGTAGAAGTATAGCGCCAAACCCTTTCGCACTGGCATCGCAGTGTATTTGTAATGGAGCGTTTTGCTGATAAAGATGTAATACAGGTTCCTGAGACAAAATTTGCTTCAAAGAGAGAAAAGCTTGTTTTTGTATAGGACAAAGGTGAATGGAACTTTGTCTCGTAAAAGATCACTTAAAGTCGTGCGATTGATGCATAGTCCTTAATAAATTTTCTAAAATAGCCTGTTAGTCCTAAAAATGATTGGACATGCGAGGGTTTTTAGGTGTTTGGAAATTCATGACTGCATTTGTTTTAGCTGCTGAAGGACGAATAGTACCTTCTTCAATAATATGGCCAAGAAAAGTTAATTTCCGCTGAAGAAAATTACACTTTTTAAAATTAAACTCTAAACCATAAGTAGCAGCAACATCAAATACTTTTTTAAGCTTTGCAATCCCTTCACATTCAGAATTTGCCGGAATTAAAATGTCGTCCATGTATATAATAACAGTGTTGTCTTTTAAGAGATCTTTAAACACAATTTGAATGTATTTTTGAAATAGTGAGGAGAATTACACAAACCAAAAGGAACTCTATTAAATTGGTATTGACCATTATGTGTTATGAAACTGGTGTATTTACGGCTATCAGGATCAATTTTGATGTGAAAAAAACTGTTTTTTAAGTCCAGGTTTGAAAAGAGTATCGCTCCATGGAGTTGATCAAAAATGTCTTCAATGAGGGTAGTGGAAATCTTTGTTTAATTGTTTTAGAATTAAGAGCACGAAAATCAACACAGAGTCTAGTTGACTGGTCTTTTTTCTTGACAAGAACTAAAGGTGCGGCAAAATTAGATGAACTTGGGGAAATTATTCCATCAGACAGCCATTGCTCAATTTGGTTTTCGACGATAATTTTTCCGCTTGACTTAATTTTTTAGGACGTAACGCGATGGGTGTGTCATCAGAAAGGATAATTTGCATCTGTAAGTTTGTATCTTTAATTTTATTTGGTTTGTAAGATTGGATAAGGTTTTCAACTTCGCGACGCGTATCAACGTTCAAAATATGCGATAAATCTACTTGAGGATAAATTACATTTAAATTTGATAAATAACAATCCTTATTTTGAAAAAACAAAGAGACAGATTCGTTTTTATTATTAACTGATAAAGAATTACAATCGCTAATTTAAATTCAGAAAAAGGTTTGTTTACGTTAGCTTCGCGCTGAAAATCAGTTATATAACATGTTTGATCGGATTTGGGCTGTGACGTCAGTTCATATTTCTTATTTTCTTTTCTATCAAATAATTTCTGTTGTGGAGAGTTTAACGATTCATTTTTATTCATTGGGTGTTTTACATTACTCGCGCTGTGAATGTTTGGAAATGGATTTAAGCCATTTGGCCTTGAACCTTCGCCGGAATGATTTGGATAGTTTGCGGTGCAAAGAATGCAAGATCGACATATTTTGGCTAGCAAAATTATTTTGTCTATCATTTTTGTTTTAGGCGAAAGAATGTTCTTAGAATGAGAGGAGTAGGATTTTTTTCTGAAATCCGTGCATTTTCTTTTTCTGCTTTATTTAAATCATCAAAAATATTAGGTGGAACTATTAAATCACAATACAATTTATTACAGACAGCTGCAGTTACTATTATCGGGTTTTCACGAAAACTTGGAAGAGCTAATTTAATTTTAGTAAGTTCAGCTTGAATTTCATTTCCGAAAGCACATGTTAATTGAACAGTTCCTAAAGATTTTGTTTCGGGTGGAATGAGGGAAGATTTCACACACACAATATTCGCTCCTGAATCGATTAAAGTTTTCACGATTTTATCATTAACAAAAATATTTTCGTATTGCAATTCATGTAAGGATTCATTAAACATTTTACCTTCGACTTTACAAACAGGACCGTGATTTGAATTAGGTCTAGAATTGAAATGAGTTTCGTTTCTGTAAGAACTACGACGCGGGTTATTTGCTGAAGTGTTTGGTGAATAATTTGTGAAATTTTTATCACGCGAGTAGTAGCGATTAAAGCCCTGTGACGAGTTATATTTTTGTTTACTGTCATACGGCGGTTGATGATACTGTGTTTTGTCGGAATACGACTTTCGCTTTGCTACGAAGAAAACATCGCATTCCCTAGCCAATTCAGTAGGCTTAAACCAAGATTCGTTTTGGCGTATCGCGATATGTTGTTGCGTTTCTCGATCGAGGGTGGAAAATAATTTGTCGGCTATCATTAACTCACACAAAGTTTTAAAATCATTCGCATTTCGAAGTTTACAATAATATTCAAAAGAACTTGTTAATCGTGACGAAAACTGTACGTGCGATTCGTTTGGCAATCGTTGGGCCCTACGGAAATTAATTAAGCATTCTTGTGGGGTTGGTTGGAATTCTCGTAAAATAATGTGTTTAACTTTCTCGTAATCTTGGAGTTCGTTTTCGGGGATATAAAGTAAAATACTGTTAGCTTTTTCACCGAGAATATTAATTAAGATCTCTGATTTTAATTCCTGTGAAACATTTTTGGTTGTAAACGCACGTTCAAGTGAATGAAAAAATAAATTATAATTTTCAGGTTTAGAAGGAACTGGCATACTAAGGGTCTTAACGGATTTAATGAGACTTTCTAAAAGGTTAGTTGACGGTGTTTCGAATGTTGCAGTAGTATTGTTTGAATTATTAGAATTTATAGCGGAGTTTATTTTCGCGAGTTCAATTTCTTTTTGAAGTTGAATGATTTTTTGGGCCGTTTGCTCGGCTTCTTTTTTCACTAGTTCTGCTTGTTTTTTTTCTGATTCTGCTTGTTTTTTTTCTAATTCTGATTCTTTTCGTTCCTCGACGAGTAAATTAAGCATATCCTTAACGAATTCAGGTTCGTTTTTGAAAGTGTCAGTTTGTTCGATAAGTGCTTTTAAATTCACAAGCGTAGCATTTTCTGGGACAGTAACACCTAGTTCTTTAGCGGCGGTTATTAGATCTTCTTTCTTAGTATTTCGATACATGCTGAGTAAAAAAGGTTTGATCCTACCTGATTTGACGATTTCACGGCGATGACTGTAGTTACGAAGCAGATGGAGTTTACACTCTTGATGCGATGAATAGGCGGGGAAATTGGCCTTTTTGTTTCACTGGACCACTTGGACGATGCCGAAGAGACTTATTGGTTGAGTCTTAAGCTTTGGTTTGGCTTTGGCGAAGGAGACGGTAGTATAGGTCTCAGAGCGGAGGATTGGCTCTTAGTAGGCGTCGGAGGAATTCGATGATCAATCATTCGCCATTGTGTTGGGCGATTTCGTTGAGCGCCGTTTATTTTGGGCGACTTTTGATTTTAACACGGGTTCAAAAACCATTAAGGTTGCGAGGTCGAGCCCTCATGTAACAGAGAGGGTGGTGTCTAGGGGTATGTTGAATGAAAGAGAGACGTTAAAGTTTTAGGATATTTAATGACATCTACAGGTTGTTAAACCTGACTAGGCGCGCGCTGCTGGGGAAGAGTAAGTCTACTCCTTCTCCCGCTTACATCCGGGGGTTTACAGAGAGTGGCGCTGGTGTCGCCTGAGCGTATACAACATATATATATATATATATATATATATATATATATATATATATATATATATATATATAAGCATTTAAAGCGTCTTTATCGTTCAGGAAAAAAACATTCTTTTTTATTCAAGAATTTCTTGAAAATTATTGCTGGACAAAAATGTTGCATTGTGTAGATACAAATTAATAGTTTTTGAATACAAACCACCAAAATGTTTTAAACATATCGTATTCAATTTATTTTATCACAAATTATTCATGTAAAAATAAATAAATAAAATCTTGAAATGAATAAAATTATTTTAACAAGAAAATTTTTTAAAAAATCTTGTGAATTATTAATGGATCTAATCAATCATTCACCTCCTAAAAGTACTTTCAAGAGAAGCTTTATCTAAAAACCCTTAATGCTTCAAAATATGGCCCCATATGTCAAGTGTATAGTACTTTTATTACGAAGAAGCAGTTCACATATGCATGTAACCAGTGACGCCTTAAGATTTTTTGAGGCCTTGAGCCCCATGCAAGAATATCTCACCAGCAACCATTTTATTGCAAATTTGAATATATACAAGTAAATTTCAACAAAAGCAATCCATTACAAAATGAAATTTTATTAAAAATTCGCCTTCTACATTTTAAATTTGCAAACTCATTAAATACGTCATAAAAAAAATCAACTGTTCATAATATTTATTTTCAATTCTTAAATTATGCGAACGTGAATGAATCATTCGATTTATTAGTTTTAGTCATGAGAATATTGCGTTCAACGAGATTATTCAGATCACATGATCTTATAGCGGTCGAGTAGAGAACGACACGAGCCCAGCCGGTCTATACGTTCAAATGTCCCTTCATGTAGTTTTTTCTTCTGGCTTAGATAATGCACGGCTGTCTTTTATTACAAAATCAAAACCAAGACTTAAATATTTTCTGGATATTTTATGTAACATGGCAACAACATAGACAATAATGAACTGAATTGAAGTGACATAAGTTTCGTTTCGTCATGTTGTTGCGTCTAAGCCAACCAGAGAATATGACAGTGCTGTGATTAACAAATGAGTTATTTACCGGTAAGGCAGCTATTTATTTTCATGTTATTGTTGTAAATGGAAGTACTTAATGACAAAAAAAAGTGCTTTAGAATAGTTTTTCCGCTGACATTACGGTTGTAAACAGATATCGTCGTAACAAAATAAAAGTAAGTTATAAAATTAATATTATTTTTGTGTTTGTTGATCATATCCCCCTCTCATTAGAAAATTATAAGACTTTTGAAGTTCATTCAAACTCTTTATTTGTGAGGCAATTGAAATCAAATAAAATTATTGCAAGAACAAAAAATGATGATAAATATTTGAATTTTCATGTAGGGACTTCGATATTTTTTGCAATAGGAATAAAAAGTATACATCAAAATAATTTTGGAGCTTCGTTGTTGTTGGCTTTGGAAAACGGTTATAAAATGCTTCGCTATTCCGAAACAACATGAAAAGCGGTAGTCTTAACCCCCCCCCCTTCTTCCCGTACATCTGTCGGAAAAATTAACTCGGGGATTCTTTATAATTCTGGTAGAAGCATGGAAATGAAATATCTAATATTTTTAAAAAATAGGCTTATTTCTTACATATATATTAAACTAGAAAAGTTGTTGTGAAAAGAGGAATTTTTGTAGAAACATGTAAATATTAATTAACAAAACTACATTAAATTTTTAAATAAATCTATTTTATAAGTGATTAAGCTTAATTATGAACAAATAGCTCAATTTATCATCATAACCACACCTGCCGTGTAGGGGAGCGATGCACGTTAAATCTGTCGAGAGCTCAAACGTCCTCCCGTTGGTGTGGTGTGGTTGTTAGGAGAGGGGGGTGCCAGCTCAGGTGTCATTCGCATCACTTGACCATGGTTCAAAATTACGCTGACTGTCGCCAAAAGCCCTCGTGTTGCTAAGACAGTGCGACGTTAATATTCACTCACTCACTCACTCATCATCATAGCCACTTAAGCATGCATTAAGCTTGGAAAAGAAACATTAAAATAAACAACACAAATGAAAATAAAATTAAAAATAGTAAAATTAAATATGAATAAGATAATAAGAATAAAATAACTTGCATTAAATAACTTAAATATAAATAGAATAGAAATATGATTCATCTGCAATATCAATTGTATTTCTCCCCCTGAGTTTGCTGCAACTTACCCAAGATCCATGTCATGTGGTTTTTGTTGGGCCACAAGCCTTATTCTCCCTTGGATTTCTATAAATTCATGTGTAGCCATGAGAGGATTCTTAGAAGCAAACACATCATAGGAATATTAATACAGTCGAATGGTCATCAGGGCAATGATGTCTGATGAGGTCTTAATCCCCTATCTTGTGTCTGTTGTTGACATTGGTGATATTACTTGCCAATGTTTATTTGGGTAGTTTAATGATTTATAAGAAATTATGAAATTAAAATTATAAGTTAAGATTACACCATTTTGAATAAGTATTGGAATATTGCAATTAGAGCACAAACATTCCGATTAGATGAGGCCAGTTTCTCTAAAGAAATCTAAAGAGTTATGAATATTTGCATAATTAGTAGCTAAACAATCTATTAAAAAATTCCTCTTTCCCAAATGTCACCTTTGGTTTGAATAGGAAGTATGAAAGTATTTTAGTAAATTTATGCTAATTAGTTTATTTTTAGATAAATGTGTGTTAAAAGTAAGCAAGAGAAAGTTATGCTAGATTGAAATGGCTGATAATAAGTAAGTATTTTTGTTAAACTTAGTCTTGGAATTGAAACCAGTCACTTTTCTGGAATTGTTATTGATGTAGCAGATAAAATTAAATTCAAATGAAATGTTTTAATGAAGTAAATTTTTATTTCAGTATTTAATTTAGATTTTTATTATTTTTTCATGTACTTAAATTTTATGTATTATATAAATATCTTTGTTTCAGGTTTTACTGAAATGAATATAGACGAATGTCCGGATTTGATTGGTATTCGATTGAAATCTGATAATTTTGTGTTTTCAAATGATTCTCGTACACAAAATGAGGGTGTAATAATAGGTTCTATCACACACTGCAGTATAACCTTAACATGTAATGAACTTCGTAAACTATTGTACTCCAAAGTTCCTTCTTTGCCTCCAGAGTTTCAGTTTTTAAGTAAAAATGGGTAATTTTATTTTCAAATTATCTAACATTTTATAGCATTTTCTGAAGTTAGATATAATAGGAAGTTGTATACCAATGTTTGTTTTTGATGTGTTTTGTTGTTAATTTTAGATTTGAATATTTATAGGATCTTATTCAATTTTTTCCCCATTTATTTTTGATTCATTTGTAAGATACAGCTTAATGTATTTTGATTTTGAATTTTTAAAAAGTTCATGGAGCAAATAAATTCATTATTAATTAAAATTGGTAAGTGAGATATCAGCTCAGATTTCATTTCATAAATGAATGCATTTCAGAATATTAAGATTCTGTGTTCATAGCATTTTTTAAGCTCTTGGATGAATTTAATTTAAACACAGATAACATCTTCCTAATCTTAATTTATATTTCTCTTTATCACTAAATGGACATTTAATTTATCTTCTATATTTTAATTTAGTATTAATTAAAAATTTTTTAGAATATATATATATATATGTTTGCATTATCATAAGGTTTATAAATAGTTTGGATGACTGATAACATTTCCAAATGTTAGATGTTTTAAAGATAAGAAAGTTTGGGAAAAATGAGTGTTTATTAATGAAATAGTTTTTCTTTTTGCTTCAATTTTATGAATGCATTTCTGAGATGAAGATTTGTTACTGTAAAGTATGTTCAATATTATTGTCTGTATACATTAAAAATATGTTGATTTAAAAAATTGTTTTATTTGAAATTAAATTTTTCAGTTGGCCTATTGAACAAACGGAAGAAGAAAATGTTGAAATTTCCCATTTGCTTCAATCTGGAATTGTAACAATTCGGAAATATTTTGGTAAATATCTACTTTTCATTGCTACAAAATAGTTTTTTCTTGTTGATGTGGATATTGATTAAATTTAAAAATCAGTACATAGAGTTAGTTTTTCATTTTTGATTCATGAATACTGATGTATTCTATCCCATGGAAATTTTAACTAATGTTTTTTCAATTTTGATTCTGAATTTTTTTAAAAAAAAGCAAATATTAAAAGTAACATAATTAGCTTCACAAATAGTTTTCTTATAGTTTTTAAAAGGAGTAAATGAAGCATATTGTAATATTGGAAATATTTATGCATTTTTCAAAAAAAAAATTACCTTTAATAATTTTCTTAGTTTTTATCAACAAAATTATTATTATGATTTGCTGAAATGAAACTAAAATTTAAGATAATGTATTAACTAACATAATTTCTTAAAAGAAATTTAAACATTACAACTTTTTTTTTACGTAACTGATTTTCTGGTCAAGAATGTAAGCAAACTTTTAAGTTATATTAAGTGCTGTCCCCAAAGTTTTAAATTATGTGCCAATCAGAGGCCCAATTTACTAAAGTAAATGTTTTTTTCCCCATGAATTTTGCTGTGTGGTAATGCATGGGTGTATTGATGCACAAGTGATCTTTCTCTTTATCATCAATTTTTGTCATTCCACCCCTTTTATTTCCTTTTTACGAATTTATGAAATTTAGTCTTGATAAATGTTTCTTTTGGGGGTGAGGGCAGCCCAGCTAAATATAGGCCTTGCAACTATAAAAAAAAACTTGTAAATACAGTCATACCTCTGTATAACAAACCTCTATTTTACAAATTACTGTATTTTGCAAAATTTTTCTTGAAACCATGAACATTTTACTTTGTAAATAACAATATGTTTGGAGGTCTTTGTAAAATAATCTCCAAAGTGCATTTTATATGTAATGAACTTTTTCTTGAAATTTGATTTTTTATCTCCCTATTTTAAAAATATTTCAGGATATTTTTCAAATTTTTCTCTCTTTTAGCACATTTTATGGTGATCAGGGACCTTAATTTAGTATAACCAGGTGTCTAACTTGCCTGGAGCAATCAAATGGTTATAATTTTTGAAATAAAAAACTCAAAAAAATCTAACAGATTTTATCAATAATTAAAATTTAAGGTCGTATTTTGAAAATTACTGGTTATAAAGTAAAGTACATTTAAAATTACTCGCAGGCTTAAAGTTAGAAAATGCTGTTAAAAAATTCATTGAAAATACATTGCAATGTCTTTTTTTCTTGTTTTCCTTGCAAATTTCTTTTTGATGGATAAGATAAAATTTGCATTAAGTAGTATGAAAAAATTTTTTAAGTCTATTCCTACTTAGGTCAACAACGAAACTTTTTATTTTAGTTACTTTTATTAAATATTTACAATTATTATATAAATATTTATGTACATCTGACAAAATCACAATATTCAGTGACAAAATAGAAAGCAATTTTCCTTGCAATTTTCCATTTTCCTTTCTATATATGGTGTTGGACTACTTTTTTTAGTTTATTATTTATTCATTAATTAAATTACATTGTAATAAAGTAGTATAGTAAAAAAAAAATCACATTCTCAGAAATTAGGCCATCCCATGTGAGATTCGAACTTTTAGATTAGAAGTCTAATGCAGTAACCATTGTGCTACAGGGACGCAACTAACGATTTTCCTTTCTATATATGCTGTTGGACTATTATTTTTGTTTGTTCCTATTTATTCATTTTTTAATTTAATTAATGTATTAATATTTGAAAGAACTGTATTAACATCAAGTGTTAACTACAACAGGGGTGGCCAACCCACGGCACGCGTGCCACAATGTGGCACGCAGGAGTCGTAACTGTGGCACGCGAAGACTTATTGAAAAATTACAAAAATGTTTGAAAAGATTACACTGAAATAATTGAATTACAATAAAAAATTATCATGAAGAGAATACGTAAAAAACAGAAATTTTCAGCGTGAGATTTTAAAGGCACTAAGCAAGATTTTTTCTTTTTTTCAGTATAGCGCCAAAAATGAGATCATGCTCCAAAATTTACAATTCCACAGCATTGTAATGTTCCGAGAAAAGAATGAGTAACGTGAGACTAAAAACAAATAAATTCTCTTTCTCTCTTGGACGGTCGAATTTGCCCAAAAAGTCACCCTCTCTCAGGGGCGGTTAATTTTTAACATCTGGGATATCTATTCGAATTTCAGCTTCCCCTTGCAGTTTTGAAGTTTAGTGTTTATAGCTGTCAGCGTAATGTCAGATAAAAAGATTTTTCCAAAGGTGTTGGTTATTTACATTTTCTGTTATGGGTCGAAGTAATTCGGCAATATATAAAAAGAGAAGTTGTTGCTACGTTAGAAGTAATTCTATCTACACAAAGTAGCTGCTTTATAAAGCAGAAAGAGTGAGAACTTGCATCCACGACTAATCAAAATACTGGATTCGGAGCCTAGAAAATTTGCAGCATAACATCGACAGATTTTTTTCTAGCTGTCAGATTCAGTTGATTTTAAACTCTGTTTAGCGAGACGTTAAGCTTTTTCCTTTTCTAAAACTGTTTTTAGATTTTTGCGTTGAGCGTAGTTGCTTAAAATCTTTTATTTCCAATATGTTTTTGAGTAAATCTTCGACATCGAAAAGAAAATGTGAAGAGGATATTGCAGCATGTGATTTTAAAATTGTCTGGGAAGAGCAAAACGTGTTAACACATCAAAATGCTCCCAAGCCTCTTTGTTTGATATGTGGAATTTGTATAGCAGTTCCAAAAAAATTTAACTTAGACCGTCATTTTAAACAACTGTATAGTGATTTCAACAGCAAATATCCTGTTGAATCAAATTTGCTAACAGAATTTATCAATAAAAAAAAGTAATCTTTAGCAGGCCAAAAATCTTTGTTCCAGAAGACAAATGACGAAATGGAAACAATGGTAAAGGCTTCTTATGAACTTTCTTTGTTGTTAACCCTCATGAAAAACCATATTCTGATGGAGAGTAGATAATAAAAAAAAGTAGCCTTTTTAGTTTTCGCCCAAAATTGCGGTGATCTAAATGCCAAAAATATGGTTGATAAAATAGCTTTGTCTAAAAATACCGTCAAGCGTCATAGGTTACATGGGCCAGGATGTTGGAACACAAATTGTCTCTGGACTTCAAAATTGTAAATATTTTGCATTAACTTTAGATGAAAGCTGTGATATCACAGACATAATGCACAGTTAAGCATCTTTGAGCGTTATATGAACAATAATTTTGATACTTTGAACTTCTTGATTTGCACCAACTAGCAGGTGAAGACATTTTTAAGGAACTTGAAAATGTAATTGAAGTTAACAAAGTAGAATGGACAAAATTAGACAGTATTTGCACAGATGGAACACCTTGCATGGGTGGCACGATAAAAGATTTTGTTGCATTGCTTGAAAATTATTTGGGAAGAAAAGTTTTCAATTATCATTGTATTATCCATCAAGAAGCTCTTTGTGCCGAAGACTTAAACTTATCTTTCGTTGTTAACCCTGTGATGCACTGTATCAACAAAATGCGAGCTCGTGCTCTGAATCGATGAAGATTTCATACGCTTTTCCCTGGAGAAACGGAAGAAAATGGCGAGTTACTCCTTCAATTGTAGTGTGCACTGGCTTTCCAAAGACAGTTCACTTGCGAGATTTTGGAGTTTGAGGGATTGTGTTTTAGAATATCTGGAAGAAAATGATGAACTGCCCAGTGAATGCTCGCTCCTCAGAAGTGAAAATTGGCTGTGGGGCTTAGCTTTTCTTACCGATATAATGGAATATTTAAACAATTTAAATTTAAGATTACAGGAAAAAAATTGTATTTTTCCTACCCTAGTTGGTTATATATCTTCTTTTGTGAACAAACTTTTGTTTTTTGTTTGGATTTTGTAGAGAAAAAATTAACTAATTTCCCATTCACACATGCAGGAATTATCTGCCAAAGTTAGTAATGTTCCAAACTATGATAGATTTAAAAATTTAATATCCATTTTGCAGGATTCTTTCTGTGCCAGGTTTGAGAATTTTAAAGATAACAAAAATACTGAACTTTTCACTAGTCCTTTTTCGATTTCTCTTCAAGGCATTAATTGCTACCTACCTCAGGTACAAATTGAAATTATTGACCTACAGCACCATATTACTCTGAAAAACAAATATAAGGAAATTATTTTAACCGCAAATTATCCGAATTACACAGAATTTTGGAAATTTGTGCCACCAAGCAATTTGCCAAATTTACATGATTTAGCGGTCAGATATTGTTGTATGTTTGTGAAGAAATGTTTTCTGTTATGAACGGGATTAAATCAAAATATCACTCAAAATTAACTGATATGCACCTAAAACACCCAATTTTGTTAACATCTTCACGAACTAATCCAAATATAGATGAATTAGTACAAAAATTACAAATTCAAAAACCACATTAAGAAAGTACTAACTGCTTAATCATCATTCAAAATTAAATGTTTCAAGTTGCTTTCTTTTATTTTGTATCTAATCTAACTGATTCATCGTGCAAAAATTTATCAACAATAAAATATATAAGTTTATTCTTTTGTTTCATTTGTTATACCATTTTTTTTTTACATTTTATATATATGAAACTTGCATTTAAAAATATGTTTTTAGTGTAAATAACGCATAATAATGCTATAAGTAACTTTTTTTCACTTTTGTATACTTTTTAGTTTGGTGGAGAAGTTGGAAGTGGCACGCGTAATTTTTTTTTATCAGATTGTGGCACGCTTCCCAAAAAGGTTGGCCACCCCTGAACTACAAGTTAAAAAAATGTATTTGAACTTGAATGGATGAATAGAAAGTATTTTATTAACAATTGAAAATTTGAGCAGAGATATATAGGATGAGAGTGAACTAATAGTAGGCATTGTAAAAAAAATGTGAATAATTACTTTTTTTAAGTAATGTATAGTGTTTATGAATTTAAAATTTGTTTTATGTTGTTTATAAAGTATATTAAAAGATGAATTTCTGTTTAAATGAATTTCCTATAAAACAAAATTTTTTTTGAGATTTAGCGACTTTGCAAAATAGAGGTCCGACTGTGTATTATTATGCATAATAAGCCTAAAAACAATAAAATCTACTGTGGTAGCATAAGAATAAAGTTTGAAATTTACTAAAGGGAAAAAAACACAGTGATTTAATCTTATTATTAAAATTTGGTTTTAAATACTGTAATTGTAATTTATATCAAATATTTTTTAAATGTTCAATAATTTTAGCATAACAGTTACTTTGTAGCTCAATAATTTGGATGAAGTAATTTGTCTTATGGACCATTGATTGATTTATTGTTTATCTCTTGAAATAACAATTGGATTTAAATAAAATTTGCAAAAAATATTTAGAGCATTCTGAACCTAATTATGTATATATAATTACTTGTGTAAAATCTCTTTTTAGAATATAATATATGTTAAGAAATTAACTGATAAACTTAATTTGTTTCTCATTCAGCCATTTACTATTATATTTATTTTATCTAGCTATGCTGAGAAGCATGGAAATTACTAGAGGAAATAACTAGGTAGGGGTTTTTCCTGCTCCAGAAATTGAATGCTTGTTAGTAGAGTTCTAATTAAAAATTATTTGAAATTTGTAAATATGATTTTTTTAAAAATTTCCCTTGAGCTTTTCTCATTTCTTGCAAGGACAGCTTATTCAGTTATTTCAATTGACAATCAAGTTTTTAAGGTTTATTTTGAATATACTATGTATATATATACCACATAAATCTTATATTTGTGAGACCTTTATCTTGTGAGGACATTTCCAGAATTGTTTTCTACATTCCATTTTCTGACAAAAGTTTCTGGAAAATTACTGAATCAATCTCATTTCATATTAAAGGAATAAAGATATTGATTATGAAAGGGGAATAAAAAATGTACTGTTTTAATATTTATTAAGCACCCCAGTGACTGATGATTAACATATTTTATCCCATAAGATTTTTGTAAATATGTATATATTTTTTGTTGATAAGTATAGACGTGAAATATTACTGAATTAGATTAGCATATTAAATACAGTCGAACCTCTATTTTACGAACCTCTATTATGGGAATTTATGTATTTTGGGAACTTTCCTCTGGAACCAAAAACATTTTACTATTTTTTTCATAAAATAACCTCCAAATAGCTAAGTACATTTTCTGTTTAATGAACTTTTTCTGTTGTGCAATTTGCCTTTTTTTCCCTCCCTATTTTTAAAATACTTCTGAACATTTCAAATTATTCTCTTTTAACACATTTTATGGTGATCATTGACCTTGAGAGATCATTAACTCACAGAGAACAATAAAATTGCTGTAATTTTTCAAATGAAATTAACTGATTTTATCAGTAATTAAAGTGACGGGATGCATTTGGTAATGCATGCTTAAAATTAATGGTTTATAAAAAAATTGTGTGTTTAAAACTACTTGTAGGCTTGAAACTAGAAAATGTCATTAAACTTCATTAATTTTATTAAAAAAAATTATTTTTAAAAGTTGAAAATACAGTGTATTCCTAAACAATATTTTTTTCACTTGTTTTCCTTGCAGATTTCATTTTGATGGGTAAGATATTTAAAATAGATATTAATTTTAAAAAATGTGAATAATTACTTTTTTTTGATATGTAGTGTTTATGAATTCAAAATTTATTTCATGTGGTTTATAAAGTATATTAAAATATAATCTCTATTTAATGAATTTTCCATATAACAAACTTTTATTTGGGATTAAGCGACTTCATTAAATAGAGGTCCGACTGTATATATATTTAAGTCTGTATTGTTGTTTGGTATGCATTCTGATGAAATTTGTTAAGAATTTCGATTCATGTTAAATGAAATGTTTATGTCTGAAAATACACATATTTTTATTTATAACTTAAGTTTTATAAATATACTTAACTTTAATAAATTCTAATTTCTTTGATTTTTTGGATGGAATTATGCAAAAAAATCTTAAACTCATGCACACATTTGTCTGCATTTTTATTATTTTAAATTGCGAAGAATTAAACTCGAGTTACTTACTGAAATGTCAAGTATATTTGTTAACATTTCTGATTGTATTAAACTCTTATCATCCATGCATTTTATTTAAATATTAATGAATTCATGATGAATTTCTAGTTTTGTTTATGAATAATAATACAATATTTATTTTTTTAGATTCACCATCCTTAGGTATCAAATGGAAGGATGAAAAACCGGTTGGTTTTATATTTGTGAATTATAATACCTACTTAAGTGATGTTAGAATCAAAATTCTTGAACATGTGAGTATAATAGAGTTAATTGAACTTAATCTTTTTAAAAATAAATGTTCTGAAAACTTAAAAAAATTATTTCTCTGTATTTTGATCCATAATATTAGATGACAGATTTTTTTCTGTAAATTGTGGTTATTTTGAAATTTTGCCGGAAGCTTTTACAAATCAAAAATAATTTAAAACTATTAAGAAGGTTGAGGGTGGGCAAAAAAAAGTTCCTATTTTTTTTTTTAGTGTTATTCCCTAGAAAAGTTGCATCTTGTGTTACTTAGTAACAAGTAATATAAAAAAAAATTTTTAAGTCCTACTTAGGTCAGCATAGAAATTTTTTATTTTAGTTACTTTTTATTAAATAGTTATCATTATAATATAAATATGTATAATACATATGACAGAATCACAATATTTAGTGACAAAATGGAAAGCGATTTTCCTTGCAATTTTACTTTCTATATGTGGTGTTGGACTACTTTTTTGTTTACTGTTTATGAATTGATTAAATTTAATTATTCTAATAAAATAGTATAGTAAAAAAGAAGTCACATTCTCAGAAATTAAGCTATCCCAGGTGGGACTTGAAGCCATGACTTTTGGATTAGAAGTCCAACGCGCTATCCATTGCGCTACAGGGACACAATGAGCTGTTTTTCTTTTTATGTATGGTGTTTGACTATAATTTTTGTTTGTTACTATTTATGCAGTTTTTAATTTCATTAATAAATTAACATTTGAAAATTTTTTTTCCCCATCAAGTGTCATCCAATACAAGTTTAAAAAATGTATTTGAACTTGAATGAATGAATAGAAAGTATTTTATTAAGGATTGAAAATTTGAACAAGATATATATATATATATGTAAATAAATATATTTAGGGATATATATATATATATATAGTGAACTATAGTTGGAATTGAAAAAGGGGGAGGGGACTTCCACTGACTTATTGGGCTTAAAGTTTTGAAAAATTTAGAAATATTGCTTTTTTTCGATTTTCTTTGATTATTTTATATACAAATGTTGTAATGCAGTTGTTCTAAAAGTGAACTTTGAGATGTGATGAATTAGAAAAAATTTTAATTTTTTAATTCAAAATATTTATTATTCATGTAAAAAGCTGAAAAAAACAAATTTTTTTGTAGAAGTGGCAATATTTAGCTATTTTTAAAAATTTTTTCTCTATAATAAACAAAATGTAATAAATGCTAAATATATAACTCATTTCAATTGTAGACATGTTATTAAGCATAATTTAGAATAAGTCCAATATTTTACTCAAATAATATTCTTTAAAATCAAATTTTGGAGAAATATGGATATTGACCTTCATTAAAAGAGGTTAACCTGATGATCTATGATTTTATTTAGAGGAACATTTTAAGCAAAAATATGGTGCTAATTTGATATCAGAGTGCTATGTGCCAAGTTGTTGTTTATGTTTGCCAAGATGGGCGATAACATTACAGTATGGTTGGTTACCTCAATATTTTTATTGTTTGCTGTAGTTGCCATGGGGCTGACATAATATAATAAGTAGATATAGTTAATTTTTATTAGTTTCTTTTTTTTCTCAATAACCCTGTTAATTTCAGACAAGTTTAACTTGATTTCTTTAAAAATTTAACCATTTAAATCTGCTGCTGTTTTCGAACATGGATATTTCCAATGTCATTGGGAGCACCTGGATTTTTTTGAAGAATATGGGGGTTGTTCTTTTAATTTCTATGGACCAAAGGGAGTACCAAATTCTTACTTTTGGTCCATTTTATTTTTCAGAAATAATGACTTTTTTTACCCTTTTTTATGTTAGACTTAACTGATATCAGCCATCATAAAATATGGCAGTGATATAAAAATTATTTCCCAACAACATAAAAAGTTTGACAACTGAATCTTTTATTGTGGATCCTATGGTGCAAATTTGCGCTGCAAGAATAAAAATAATTAATTTATTTTTTACGGCACCAAATTCCCAATTTCCATCTTTTTACTTTTGATTAACGAGTTCTTCAAACGTTCCTCGTGGCCGCGGTAGCCAAGTGGTCTAGGCATCGGATCGTGGCTAGCATGTCATGAGTTTGGTTCCAGTACCACTGAAGACCCGCCGTGTAGGGGATTGATGCACGTTAAATCTGTCGAGAGCTCAAACGTCCTTCCATTGGTGTGGTGTGGTAGTTAGGAGAGGAGGTGTCAGCTCAGGTGTCATCTGCGTCACTTGACCATGGTTCAAAATTACGCGGACAATCCCCAAAAGCCCTTGTGTAGCTGAACAGTGGGATGTTAATATTCACTCACTCAAACGTTCCTGATTCGATTAAATTCATTCTTGATATTGGTGCAGCTGTGGCCAATGTGTTAATTGATTTTATTTTTTTCACAACACAGAGGAGTTACGAGGGGCAAGGATAAAACTGTTGAAATTGACGAGAACAAAATTGGGAAAAGCAAGTGTAATAGGGGACATTTCATAGGACACTGGCGGAGTAAAACGCGAGACGTGCCGCTGTTTCCTGGTTGCAGTACACAACAGAACAGCAGAAACACTTCTCGGTTTTATTGAATCATGGATCAAACCAGGAATAACTGTTATTTCTGACTGTTGGAAATCTTATTAAAGGTTGAATGAAAGCGGTTATGTTCACTTAACCGTTAACCATTTGGTCAAATTCATTGATTCTGAGATCAGCGCTCATACCAATACTATTGAAGTTACCTGGTGTCACTTCGAAGTTTCCTTGCCTGAATACAGTCAACTAGGATGATTTGAAGGATATATCGCCTGGTATATGCTTAGGAAAATTTGTTTCACATTAAAAGAGGATCCTTTCTTCAAATTCCTTGACATAGCACGTAAAATTGATTGGGCATACTGGCATATTGTTTTGGGAGGAATAGTCGAGGAGTATGAAATAATCTTCCACTACATTCCTCAATCAAAAATTATTATTTTTTCCAGGTATGAATTATTTTTTTTCGGTTTAAAATTTCAGTTTTTTAAAATTTATCTTTCTTAAAAACGATGCATTTTCAATATTTTATTTATTTTTACTTCTTTTTCTGGCATTTCAAAATTCCTCATATATATATATATATATATATATTAAATACTGGTATTCATCATTCATCGATGCTGTTCATCACAAAAAAAGTAAGTAAAATTTTCAATATTTCCTTCTTTTTATTTCATTTAAATTCTGGGCTATTTTGGCATTTCAAAAACGTTCCTTTGGAAAAAGCAAATCTTTAAAATTATTTTTCCTGACCATTTGCTACAGCTAGGCTGCCATCTTTGATTCCATACCCCTTGACAACAAGTGCTGCTTGGTGTGTTGCACTCTGATATCAAATTACTTCCAAAAATTACATTGCTTTATGGTTTAGTGCATTATGGATAAATTTTTTTTTTGATTGAATGTGAATTACGATTTTATTTACATATATATATATATTCATTTTGGGGAGGAGAAGCATTGAAACTACAAATTTTAAAATCTCATGTAATTTAACCTTTAAATGGTTTTGGACAGTATAGGAAATACTTGAAAAATTATAAATGATATAATTTTTAGGGAAAGTAATCAGTATTGCGCTTTATTTAACTTTTATGTAGATTTCTTATGCATTAAAATATTCTTTACAGTTAGGTGACAAATTCCAGGAAAGTGATTTTGAATTTCTTGTAAAGAATGAATGGCCTGTATCTCGAGCACAGGAAAGTCAACTTACTTTATGGGATATATGTAATGAAAATTTTTGTGTTATAAATAAATTATCCACTGAAAGGAAATCTGTTAATCCCAAGCATGTCAATCATAGAAAAAGACCTTTGAGGTGAGAATTGTGTTTAAGTATTTTCATATGTGTATTCAAGTAACTTTATTTTCTGATAAATTCATTAATGCTTTAAATGAAATTATATTCCTTTATCAAAAAAGCTTTATGTGTACATTTATTTAGACTTAAAAATATTTTTAGACATTAAAATACTTTACTGGCATATGTTTTATGCATGAAATATTGTCATTTTTTTTTTCAAATTCAGTATATATCAAATTTCCGGAAAAATGGTGATTATTTAAAAAGTATCAATTTTTTTGTTGTTGTGAAGTTTAAGTGCTATTATATGTCATCTTATTAATTACTATACTAAATTGCTTTAATTTCCATTTTAACCATTGTAGATAGTATTAGTATTTTGTATTAATTATGCTATTGAAATATTTTTCTTTTTGAATATTTTCTGTCATGTTTTCTTACACAATTGCAATTTTCTCATTATTATCTTGCTTGTTTAAATTCTCTTGTGAACATTAGATTGCTGTATTTTAATTTCAGAATTTTGCAGGATTTTTTTTAAATGAAACTTGTTACTCTTTAGTGAATTTCCAGTTAATATATCATATAACAAAATATAACATTTTCATAAGTTTCGACATGTTTATGCAGAATAAACAACATTTTTGCTTATTTATGATTATCTTGAAGTCTGTATGAATTTTCTGAAATATCAACTTTTTTTAAAACTCTTATAAATTCAATACTTTTAGCTATATTCGTTCTTTAACATTTTTTTTTCTATCAATATATGATGTTTGCAAATTTCTGAAACAGAACTGAATTCATTAGCCTAAGCAATTTAAAAGTATTCAAATGTCATAAATATGTCTTGCACAGATAAAAATAAATTAAAATAATATACATTACGATATCAGTATATGTTTTATATTAAATGAAGTAAATCCTGCAAAAAATGCTCTCAATGTAAGAATAAACTGGGGTTTCCTTAGAAAATTTGCTTCTAATTAAATTTATAAATTGTCATTATTTACATTTAAGGCGAGATTCTGAAATGGCATCAATAATTCAACCATTTTGTTTACATTTAATGAAATTTGTTGCAAAACCTTAGCTTCTTTAAATATGAAAATCTGAAGATATTGAGAATATGCAAATTGAAGTATTTTTCAATTTCTTATTCAAGTTTGCAAGATTATATCTAGAATTAAAGAAGCATCATTTGCCAGCTGTAAGTTTGATATATGAATGTCATGCTTATGCTTTTAAGAAATACTGCATTTCTTTGTCTTCAGAACTTAGATGTAAATTGTGGAATTTGGTTAGTGTTTATAGAGTCTGGCAATTATATTTCAAAATTATTTGTATTAATATCAAATGGAGAAAAATAGTATTTTAATTTCTTCATATTGGGAACTTTTGTTAGAAAACTAGACTACTTTTATCATTTCTGATTTCCTCTAATCTTTGAGGAATGAATTTTATATTTGCCATCTCACTTGCTTTCTTAAAATAACTTTTGTTTATGTGGGCATTAATTACTGACATTATTGCGATAAATTTTATTACCAAGGCAAACTTATATTCAACTATATATGAATATAATTCCTTTAACCCTTTAACGCACGGTGGTATCTCTCTGAAACCACCATTTTCTAAAAAATATCTCTAAACGCGCAATGGTATTTCAATGAAACCATTGGTCCTAAACATATCTTTTAACTCTTATAAAAGACACTAGATGTCAGCACGAGACAGAAAACTTTTATTTCTGTGAGAAAAATGCATCATTTTAAAAGCCTTTTTTAACCACTTTCAAAAAGATTTTTTTTAGCAAATAAAAATAGACAAAAATTCAAAGTAAGGTATATACATTTTTGCTGCATATGCTGTTCATAGCATAACTAATTTTTAGTATGATAAATAATGAATAGAAGTGCCTTATATAAAGATATTTTCGGGTGGTTTCAGACTGATACCACCGCGCACCTAGAACATGAAAATTGTCCGTTTCTTCTCCGGCTTATAGCACGCACACGTGAGAGATTTAGCCCTTTTTTTTCTTTTCTTTGACTCAGGCAGTGAAATAACTAATAATTTATGGGGGTTTTGCAATTGATTTGGGGGAGGGGTTTATTATTGCAGTATTACTGCATGGTTTTAATAATTTAATAATAAAGAAACAATGAAAAAAAACATTTACTGGCTATTGCAGTTGATTTCAATCGCTTATAGTTATATTTTGTATTATTTAATATTTAAAAAGTAATTCTAATATTTAATATTGCATATTTTAGTAAATTTATTACAAAATATATAAGGAATATACTTACAAATCTGACGCAAATCATATATATTGTTCATCCGAGAATTATGTCGTAGGTGCGCGGTGGTACTTCTATGAAACCACCTCCCCCCTTGGGGGGGAATGTACTCTAATTTTTTTAAAGGTATTTTCTCTGTTCTTAGGTTCCATACATTGCATTTATAATTTTATTTTGAAAAATTCAGCGAATTTATTTTTCCGCTCTTCAAATGGTTAATGTTTTATAGATAAATCTACACAAGCTTTAGTTTTATTTCCAACTAGTTTCAAGACATGCAAATACTCAAACAGTTCATTTACCTATCTTTGAATTAGTATATTGTCATTTAGTTCTTTAAATTTCCATTTATATGATTTCAAATTGTTTTTTAAGATTAAATGTTACATTAATATTTTTAAGATTAAATGTTATTTATGTAATTTATAATTATTGAGAACTCTTTTAATTATATAACTTAAGAAAGTAAATTTTTAATTTTTCTCTTAATTTTCATTTTTTAGTAGAAATTGTGTACTTTGGCAGCAGTTTTGTTAAACATTTATTATGTAATATATATATATATATCTGTGTACATACCTTTTAAAATTTTCAACATGTTACTAGCATTGTTCAGTGGTACTTATAAATATTCTCTTTGTCTGTTTTTGAAACATTTATTTTAATCCAAAATTAGACAACATACGGTTTAAAATTCGGTAATAATTAACACTTGTACTTTTTTGCTTTCCCTTGGACTGTTAGAAGAGTATGATTTTTTTATTTTTATTGTCCTTTTCACAGAAACAGTTGCAAGATTTGTATTCAAAGCATACTGAGCAATGCAAGTTCAAATGTTCAAAACTATTATATTATATATTCTTAAGTATGGATAAATATGAATATTTTAAAAACTATGCAGAAAATATCAAAATTATATATTTTAAAGATTTTTGAAGTACTTATATGAAGAAGTATATTAAATTATTTGAATGTTAAATTTCATTGTGTTTTTTTGTATTTTATCAAACCATCATTATATCAAATTTTTTAATAAAATCGGACTCTTATATATAAAGTGAAAGTAAATGTATATATACATTTTCTATACTTAGGTTTATTCTTAGCTATGAATAACTTTAAAGTCGAAATATCCTAATGTATTTATTTCATCCTGTTAACTTTGCACAGTAGGCTTTCTTTCCTCAATGCACTCTAAAAATTATTATTAAGTTCATAAACTCGCAATTAAGTATATTTGTATCTGAAAGAATGCACTGCAGATATTTGACTATGCCATTTATTGATTCTTAAACTCTTAATAAATGACAATTTCTCTATTTTGGCATGTACATTTTTTGTAAGCTTATTTGGGTATTCATTCTAATTCATTGCTTATTTTTTCTTTAGCTTTTTTGTAAATTTCTTTTTTGAGATGCATATTTATACTTAACTTTGATTCTGATAAATGTTTCCACCTGCTAGGAGCATTTGTGCACATTTTTACCCTTAAGGTATCCAAGCATGGTGGTTAATTAAATTTTGATGCGTTTTGAGTTCTTTTAGTTATGAATTTTCATTTATACAGTTTCTTTTAAACAATAAGAAATAAATGTAATTAAAATGATTTAATTGATTTAAAAACTTTTAACTGCTAATTCATTAGAGTTTGCATTTCTCTTAGATTTATTCCTACTCATTATTTTTATACTATTTTCTATTTGCAAAAACTCACCTTTTTTGGTTAAATACTGCTAAAAATCAAACTAGACAACTGAACTCCAATTCTACAATCTAAATAAATTTGGCATTTAAACTGCTTTGTGACTTAAAGTTGTACAACATATTTTAAGAAATTTATTTTTAAATTATGGCATAAAATTGCTAATTGTAAATAAAGGGGGGGGGGTACTTACATATTGTACAATTCACTAATTTTGCCTGATTAAAAATTGTCACCAATTGAAAAGTGTCACCGAATGCTGTTATTATTGTGCTCGAACATACCAGGGAATGGTTTTCCACTATCGACTACATGTTTCTGCATTGGGGGATGTCTTTTGTTGTGACAAAATTGGTCGGCAGTACAATACATGTGTATCAGAGAGTTTTTAAGGTTCAAATGTTTTGGAAATGTTAAAATGTGATTTTTACTGTTACAAAATTATATCAGTATCTTAATGTGAAATGTGATTACTTAATTATTCAAGTTGCTTATATTTATTTGAAATCATGTTTTTGATTATATCTTTTTTATGTTTTAGATTAATTAATAAGTTTTCTGCAAATAAGCCATTTCTTAAGGAAAATAGCAATCCAAATTCAATATTGATAAGCTATGTTCATTGTGAGGCGTCGATGCATGCACGAAATTTAAAAGATGAACTTCAGAACATGGGTTTTGATAGTGTCTTTCTGGTAAGTTACTCTTATGCTATTTTTATTGGTGTTAAAATAGTATGGTTATTATTTTAACATTAAGTTAATATTTTAAATATATGTGTTCTTTCAAGTTGATTGTTATATTTAAACTGCTATTGATGTACATGTTTTTTTTAAACTTGCACCATCTCGAGCCACCTGTAGCTGGATTTAACAACTGCAATCGCACCAAACTTGGTATAAATATCAATAATGACATAAAAAAAGTAAAATTTCATAAAAAAAATATATAGTTTTGAACATTGCCTATAGGGTGTTTATAGCACTCTTGTACATTTCCAAACCGAAAATTAGTATAAAACACGAGTATGAACAAAATTCAAGTTAAGACTTTCATATGTCATAACCGAACCTGTAATTTGAGCTATAAAAACATGTTGACAGCTTCGAAGGTTAGTATTCTCAGCTGAAGTGAGCCAGCTTAAGGGAATGTTACTCACATTTCTAGAATGCATATTGGCAATATATTATCTTAATTGTCCACAGCTCCTCGGGAGATTAGAACCCATCAACAACTCGGTAAGAGGGCATCGATTATTGCTTTGAAAGGAATAATTAAGAAGTTCAAAGAAACGTCACTGACAATTCACACAGGCAGAGTATGTGGACTTTTATCAGAAGAGCTTAAGACTGATATTCCAACACAATCACCCCTCAGGGGGCTCACCTTCTTTAGGTGAGTATGGGTGTCACAATCCGAGGTACCCTAGTGATCTTTTCCTTTTCCCAAGGGGTTTACTGTCTTTGGTAAACTCGGGTGTCATGAACCCGGGGTACCCTAGTGATCCTTCTCTATTTTCGACCCTCTTGTCATTCAATTTTCCCTTTTCTTCTTTTCCCGTCTAGACTACAGACAATTTTTCGAAATTTACATGTACAATGATTAATTTTTTATTAGATTACTCACAATATTCATTATTAATACTATATTTTTCGTTTTGTATTGCGTTAAATTCGTTTAATTTTTTTTCCCGACAATTTATTTTGATGTTCATATTATTTCTTTGTTTTCTTACTAACAATGTTGGTTTTCCGACCCGCATGTTTACCGTGTGCGGTGTCCCGTAAGGAGGAAAATGGTCTCCTGGGGATACCTTTGCGTTCCCTTTGGCCCACGCTTCGCTGTAGACGGGTGGCAGGAGTGAGTCCGCTCCTGTCAATCGGCTGGTGATAAGTCTCTTCGGAGACATTGCTGTAGGGTTAGTGCTGCAGATAAGGGGTGGCGGGTTTACCCGTTGGATCCTCGCCCTGATGCTGTAGCACTATATTCTGGGTGTACTCCAGGTAAGCGCCGTGCCTGACTGTTGTCAGTTGACCGGCACACTGCCTCCCTTGTTGGACTCCGTGGTGGGTGGAGGCATGCCAGAATGAAGTTTCTTTTGCGCTTATGGATCCAAGTCTGATGTGCCAGGGTAAAGGCCTCGTATTGCCCAACTCAAACATTGACGATATTGCTAAACATGCATGATTTTTAATTTTAACGCTACCTAATAATGAAATGTCACGCAAATCTCTGTTTGCCATACAAAAGGCTCTTCACGGAATAGGTGGAGATCCGAAGTCTGTTCGAAAATTGTGTTCTGGTGATTTATTAATAGAAACTTCATCCTCACTGCAAACGAAATCTTTTTTGTTAGCCAAAACATTTCTAGATTCAACTTTAACAGTCAGTCCCCACAAATCTTTAAATTCCTGTTGGGGTGTTATTTCTGAAACTGACTTGATGACCACCTCTGAAGCAGAAATCCTTGATGGATTTTCTGACCAGGGTGTAATTCAGGTCAGAAGAATTACAATTAAAAAAGATACAACAATTATTCCTACGAAACACTTGATTTTAACTTTCAATAGCCCTAATTTTCCTGGTTCTATAAAAGCTGGATACCTTAACTGCAAAATACGTCCGTATATTCCGAATCCTCTGCACTGTTTTAAGTGCCAGAGGTTCGGGCATTCACAAACTTCCTGCCGTGGACAACTTGCTCTAGATGTGCATCTGTTGGACATGCTTCCACAGATTGCATTCTAGAGCTTAAATGTATTAACTGCTCTCAACCCCATTCTGCCGATTCAAAACTGTGCCCAAAATGGAAAACTGAAAAAGAAATACAAACAATTAAAACCAACAAAAATATATCGTTTATAGAAGCTCGAAAATTAATAGCCCCACAACCATCTCAAACCTACGCTCAGGCTGCTAAACCATTAACTGTAAACAATTCCTCTCAAACAGATGAAAATATTACCAAAATAGTTTGCCCACCATTAAAATTGTTACAACCTACAATATCCGTTCCAAAACAAATGCCATCCAGAATTCCTACAGTTAACAAATCATGTACCTCAACTCAAGCACAACTCATACCATCCTCATCTTCCGTTAATATTGCATCCGTATCAGATTCTCAGCCACCTATTCCTTTGTTTACTAATGCTCCCTCCACGTCCAATAGTGTTCTTGAATCTGTCGCATTATCCTCATCCAAACAAACACCTTCTCCTTCGACATGCCCCATTTCTACAGTCTCACCCGCCACATCTACTAGTCTATCTACCTCAGTTGCATCTGCCTCATCCAGTAAAGCACCTTCATCCACAGTATCAATGTTTACACCTTTAACAACTGAAGCAAGTCCTGTTCTTACAACTGATACGACTACATCCAATACCATACCTTCCACAACTCAGGCTTCAAAAACTCGTAACAAAAAACGGCCCCCTAAAAAAATAAAAACCGAATATAGAAATCAAGATGACACCACATAAACCCAAAAAGTCGGCACCTGTCGAATATACTACGGATGAGGAAGACACTATTATGTACGACGTGGAGGAAGAGGAGGAATATGAACCGAATCCTAACTTCACGTATAAAAACGGAAAAACATACTACAAAGGAAATTTGCTTTTAACACCCACTAAAAGAAGAAACTGACTTTCTCAATTATACTTATTGAATTTGGTGGGGAATCTCCCACCCCACCGATTCAGAAACTATTAAAATTACGGTCTAGATTTTATTAAGAAATTTTATAACTTTTATTTACACTCTTTTCATTTATCTGTTTTTAAGATGTCTGTTATTTTAAGATCCTGTCTGACATGTGTGATGGGGGAAACCCCTCACCAAAAATTGTTCTACTTTTAATCATTGGAAACCAATTTTTATGCGATTTGAAATTTTAACTTTTATTGAAACTGCGTTTTCAGTATTTTTAGATATTTCGTCCTATATTTTAATATTTTAACGAATGTTTGGCACAGCATAGCCAAAATTGGCTCTTGCACCATAAAACCCAAAACTCACTCACTCACTCCAACACAATCATCAACAGATCACAGGGAACCATTGTTGGTAGACTTAAAACAAGTAATGTGAAATATTTTTTTGTGATATATTGAGTACAGCCATAGGAAATGTGCAGAGAATGAATGGTTTAGTTTGAGAATGGCAGGTCATATTGTATGTGCTCAAATATCTTGTCACAAAATAAATGTTTTGAATAAAACTTAACACTTTTCACTATTATTTTGTATGTATTATTAGTCTATTTTTGTAACACCTTTTGCATTTTACTCTGCCATTGACACTTTTATCATTGATTTTTGCAACTAAACTTTTTATAACGGTATCCTATCTCCCATATCATTTGTCTCCAAGCCAAGTTGGGCGCCATTGCGATTGTTAGATCAAGCTACAGGTAGCTCTAAATAGTGTCAGTTTTAAAAAACTCACCGTACATATCTGGGAATTGAAAAAAGAATTGAAGTTTTACAAATGAAGAATGTTTCAGAAATTTTTGAAGTCAAGTGTACACTTACCTTTAGCTTATTGTTACATTAGAGTTCATGAATTAAATTCATTTTATTTAGAGTTTTTTAAGATTAAAAATATATGCTCGTTTTTACCAATTATGAGATGTGTTCATAAATGTATTAATTTTTAATGGTTATATGAACATAAAATTGTTGGATTAATTATTATAAATTTATTTAAATGTGCAGTAATATTAAAATATTTTGAAGCATCTTTAAAAACTATTATAAATTTGTAAAATTTTCATTGTGATTAAAAAGTTGAACTTCTACTCTTCCTACTAGAGAGATGCTCTGAATTGAAAGGTTTACTTTTTGGTCAAAATTATTTTATAGAAACATGTATTTTTATTTTGTAGAGATTGATAAATACAATATAATCGTAAAGGATAATTGTTAGTTTTGGTTTTTAATAGAATTTTCTTGAAATTCTCCTGTCAATCTTTTGAAATACTTCTTAGTGAATGAAATTTTTTAATTAGTTCTCAAAATATTTCATTCTATTTTGTCATAATAAAATGTTATATAAATTTATAGGAAAATAAGCTTAGCTTGGGAATTCCAAATGATGTTGAAAATATTACAATTTAGCTAACATTTGGCTTAGTGTTAAATATATTTTCTTGAATGTGGGTAGAGTTTTAAATAGAGAGGGGGAAATATATATATATATATATACTTTTTTCGCCCAAAGAAACTTTTGTAAAAAAAGAATTTTATGAAAATTATGAATTTGTATATATATTTATAAGTTATGTACATATAACTGTTTTATTTTTCTATTTTAAAATAAAATATAATCAATATGCTTTTTATGAATTTGAAATTTGTATCGATTAAAAGAGCATTTCAAAATTATTTTTAAAATTAATACTATTTATGTCCTTGTATTGCTTAAATTGATTCCTAACTTTCAATTTTTTTTAGTCATAGAATTTTTAAAATGTTACAGCATGTTTTCCTTTATTAATTTCCTTCTTTCTTCTAGTTTTTAAAAAAATATTTTTTATTGTATTATTGAATATATTTTCAAAAATAAAAAGCCTTATTGTAATTTGAAAGAATTTTATTTAGTTTTTTAATCAAGTGTCAAAAAAGCATATGAAAAATTGTTTTTGAAAAATTCACTTCTTTTATTTAACCTATTCAATTATATTATCTCGCTCTGGAGATAGAAGTTTTTCAAAGAATGCATTTAAAAATAGAACCAAGCACACATAATTACCTTGACGAACAATTTCACAAATCAAATATCAGCAAATGCCACGATATACAGCCTATAGAGAAAATCTTATGCACATAATAATTTTGTTGATGTATGTTCACAAATATTATTTTTTATAGGTTGTACCATCCTGTGCATGTTCAAGTACAGCATTCTTAATTATGCATACTTGAAAATAATAACATTGTTTATAATTTGTAATATTATTTCTGTCTTTATTTGTTAAAAAAAATTATTAAATTTTGGAATCTATTTTCTACAGAAGGTAATTTTCCATTGGAATATTCCCAAATTATGATCTAACACTTAAGTACCTTGAAGACTATTTGGCTTAGTATAAAATAAGAAACATCACATACTCGCGTGATGAAAGTTAGATTTGTAATGTGCATTTTAGTAGTGTAGTCTACATGAAAAAAGATACAATTTTCATGATTTGGAATGAAATTGCAGCATTTTGGCTACCTGAATAATGTAATTATTATATTTTTGTTTAATTCAAGTAAATGTATTTTTTAAAAATATTTTTTTTTAAAAAAGTCAAATTCCTTTTTTTTAAAAGTTATTCACAAAAGTGAGACCAATAGAAAAATTACATGTGGGAAAATTAGGTAAATATATAATTAAATCACTATCATTGATTATGAATATGAGAGAGTTAAAAACACCCTTATTCTGTGGAATATTTTATTTACTAAAATAGAATGGCAAAAGGTTGTTATCTATGAAATGTAGCTATTTAAGTAAATAAAATATCAGTGATGTAGATCTATATAAATAATGTTTGTTTAGTTGTTCTCTCATATTAATATCAGTAAAATAAGACTATAAAAGGGTCATGTGTAGGGGGAGGAAGAAATCATATATAATTGTGATCAAATGTTTAGAAGTATATTTTTTACAATAAAAACCCAGAATAAATTTTAACTCTACTATTCACTTTTCAAAGGATATTGATGATATTCCACCTGGTCAAGACTGGCAAGAAATTATTAATACTGCTTTAAATAATTGCACAGCTTTTGTTGCCCTAGTTACACCTAGATATGGTGAAACAAAATGGACTAATCGGGAAGTAAGTTAGTCAAATGATGCATTTCTTCAAATATTATAAGTATCAAGTATTTGATGTAAGTTTTAGATATTATTATTAATTTATTTGTTCCATTTAAATTTTGAGAAATCGATATCGTTAAAAAAATATTTTTTTTGTGGTATTGCATATTTAATTGAAGAGCGTGAAATTTGTTTAATTTAAAAACAGAAAAATACTATAACAGAAATATATGCTTCATTGTAAATATCAAGATGAATATCCATATCAGCAGACAATATAAATAAAATAATAAATGCATATAAACTTTTCTGTGTGAATCTCTTTCCTTACAGTATATGTATAGTAGATATTCAGACAATAATTATATGCATTTTTATTCAGTCACTTCACAGTCATCAGCAATTTTTTAAATTATATTAGATAAATAAAAATAAATAAAATGTTACTCAAAATTCATTGTATTCATAATTTTATTAAAACAGTAATTTTCTTAGAAAAACTAATTCATAAAGTTATTTGCATGAAACTTTAAGATTTTTGAACTTAGAATTCTTTTTTAATTATGCACTTTGAAGTTGCTTTTGATTTTTAAAAGTACCATTCTAAAAATCAATTTCATCAAAATTGTTTGAAGTCAATTTTTGTAATTAGATTATTTATTATTTCTGAATGTTTAATTTTTTTGTGTTGTATGAGTCTTGGGATGAGCAGCTTATATGTTCCTATCTGTTAGAATAATATTTTCTAATGCTTTATATATGTGTTTTGTCATTATGTAACTAACGTAACTTTGAAGAACTGTTTGTAAAAAAAATTGCTGTTTGTTGACCTAAGGAGCTGATTTTGTTTTAATTCTTGCATGGATCTAGATGTGTTTTCATAGCATTTTTTCTTCACAATTTATCATGATATGAATGAAATTATGCATTCTTTGTTATCATTTCTGATTTTTCAAAGGCAAAACTTGCTGATGCGAGGGAAAAACATATTATACCTGTAAGCTTTTTGGACACATGGCCTCCTGACCAGTTAGCTATACAATTTCTAACATTGCAGTACATACCTTGGAAAACACCTGATGAAATTGATAATGGTGAGGTATTTTTCATGTGTATTTGTTTGCACTTATGTTTGCTTCCCTAATTTTGTATACATGATGAGAAATTCTCAAAATGTTTATTAAAATATATTTTGTGAATTTTATTAAAAGTGCACTTTTTGTTGGTATTTTAATGATGTCTTTACCAGCCTAGTGTATTTAAAATAAACAAGGTTTATCTATAATCAATTGTAAGTCTATATTGATATTGCTTATGTTATAATTTGCTTTTTAGTCAACAAATAATAATGACAGTTACATGTATTAAAAATGCAAAGATGATGCTTAGAATACTTTTTTGTCTCCAATTTCATTTCAATGTAATTTGTTAGCCAAAAAATAAGTACATAATCTTTTTCCTGCCAAAATTACAATTTTTTTTATTGACAAGTAGATTCATTTTTTGACTGATAAAATAAGATAATATTGTGCTTCAAAATAACTTTAAAAAGAATGTACCAGGAAAATGAATGAGATGTCCTCCACTACTTATGACAAATATGGTACATTGGATAAGTCTTGGCATGTAGACAAGAAATTCTGATGGAATCATTCTCTAATCGCCTCTCAACCGTATCCTGTACTTCTATTTCCTCTATTGTTTATTCAATGGTGTGCTCTGAATTTCTTTCTTCCAATTCATGATCTACAGTAGCACAAATTTATATGCTATAGACCCAAAACTTGTTTTTTATTCTCAATTTTGCATTCATAAATAATTTGACTGATTTCTTTTTCCACATCAGTGGTTTCAGTGACCAGGGGCTACCTAAAATGGAAAAACTAGTGACTAATCAGGAGTTTGGCAGTGACTGTCTCATTAGCACTTTAGGGCTCATCAGTAAGACTCCTTAGCTGCTCCTGATTTTGCCTGCCATAGATATTCGTTTCACCGCCCCTAAAGCAGTGTGCCTGGATCATGAGCAAGAGGGTCTGTTATAATTTCCATCATTGAGTGTCTAGGAGACTTCCCCGTCTAGACCATGTCCCTGCCCTCTTTTTGTCCTGTACTTTTGCTCTACTTGCTAATACCTTTCTAACAGTGCTGCCTTTGTTAAAATCGGTGGGAATATCTCTTTCAATTATCTAGATAAGACTTAAGAGTTATGTAAGATTTCAATAAAATTCCTTAAAAAAGAAAAATCCTTTTCTTTTTCTGATGACCTTAAAAAGAGTGAAATGGTATTTCTGTATTCATATGTGGATGTGTGCTGCAATATTCATTATCCTTAAAAATTTAAAAATGCATTATTTAATGGGAAAAATTTATGTATTAAATTCAGTAGTATGTGTAATATTATATAGCTATCTCATTTTTTCTCTATATTAAATTAACATAATAGATGAAAAAATAAATTTTTTCTCTTTTTTGCTAGCTGTTATCTTGTACAAATATCTATTTGAGAAATTTAAGAAAAACTCATATTTCTTTTTGTTGGCCCATTTATTTCAATTGCTACGCTTGTGTAATGTTTTCTTCATTTAAAATCAATGTTTTCTATTATTCAACAGAAAAATTTGTTGAACTATTCTGCATCAGTTTGGTTAGGCTATCCTTTTTTTCATAATGAATTCTCAAAACTCAGAAATTTTAATGACTATTGCCTACATATTTTTAAATTTTTTCCTGAATATATTTTGTGCTTTGAATTCTGCTTTATTAATTTTATCTTAAATTTTTGAATTTTAAAAATTTTTATGATCAAAAACAGAAATTGGCAATTTTTTAAATTTTTATACTTTTTATTTAATCATCTTTAAGTTTTGACTAATACAATGTAAACTTTTCTCTGAAGAAACTGGATCATATTAAAATGAAATTTTTACCTCCACTGACTGTTTTAAAATTTTTTCCCTACATATGTATGTTTGCACTAGAAAGATAAAATTCATATTCTGCTACCTTAATAAGTTGTATTTGTTTTGATTCAATTTCAATCTATTTTAAAATCTTATTTAAGAAAAAGCGTTTTTATCTTTTTTTCTTGTGTTTGTTTGTTTGTTAGGTAATGCAGTATCAGAATAAATTTTAAGTATATTGTAAGTATTATTTTAATTCATGTTATTCATGTATTGGCTCCCAAAACCTAAGCTCAAAGCCATAAAATGAACAAAGATAGACAATTTTTATTAGCTCAAAATTGCACTTGAAGGTATGTGTTTATTCAATAACAAAATATGATTTATGTACAAAATTGGGATCATATTGAATTTTTGTATTACATTATGATATCGCATTTGGATCTTTTGTAAAGCACTTAAAGCGCACAATAAGCAAAATTTGATTTAATAAGATATGTGACCATCTTGCACTTTCATATAAATTTTAAGTGAATGTTCATGATTTCCATGAGGGGATGAACTATCACAGATGCTAACTATACCCTTTCCTCCATTTAGGCAGTTTCTATCTCTGAGACTGGCAACAGCATGCCTGAGGGCATCCCAAAATTCTATAGTGGGATTTAGGTCAGGAATATGTCAGCTATACTCCATACGAGAAATGCCCATTCTCTCCAGGTATTCGTCAACTTTGTTGGCTCGATGTATGCGGGCATTTTTTTTTCATAAGAAAGATCATATCAACTTCTGCAGTATAGAGTCATATTGGGGCTACGATTTCATCCCATTACTGTTTAAATGTCAGAGAACTGTCTTTAAAGATGTGTATCTCTGTGCGATGCCTTACCCGAAATTTTAGATTTGACTGTGTTGCTTTTACTAATACATGCATATGTCCATTGTTCTCTCAGTTTTGTATGGTCATTTTTTGATTCCAGGGAAAATTTGAGCTCATTTGTGAACTTGAAATAGTGCCAATCAGAGATATTCCAAAAAATCAAGTATGCAACATCACTTTAATCTTACTTCTCTGGATTGGGATGGTTAATAGAACTCAAACATGTTTCATCAATAGTACAGTTCCTTCATGTGTACTCTTTGGTGCACTAGACTGAATGATGTAGTCTTTTTGATGCAGTTTGGGATCGAACAGTTGTGGAAATCGCTAATTTACTTCATCAAAGGAAATAGGTAATACTTGGACAACCAGGAAAATTTCTCCACACAGATGTCTGACTTGTTTGGAATGGTTTTTCAAAACCTTTTCTCTTTATGCCAATGTTTCAAGAGTGGAATATCACTTTTGAAATATCTTGAAGTATACAATTTTATATTCATGCAGCATCCATGGCACAACAGCACAGGGTTGGTCAAGGCCTTCTGAACCAGATGGTTCTAGACACCTCTACTGACAGCCCAAACTCCTCCAATTCTTTGTTTTGAGCCGAAAACAATCCTCCTTTACTGTATTTACAGTAAGCCTAGGTCTTCCTCTTCTTGCCTTACATGATCAAGTTGAAAATATTTCTTTTAGAATGTTACGATCGTTCATATGTATAACATGCTCAGTCCGAATGAGATGGCTTATTTTAATATAATGAACATCCTCCTTTTTGAGCATTTGGTATAATGCGTTCCTGTGTCTTCTACACAAGATATCATTTTCTTGAATTCCTATGAAAACATTGCAATGGATTTTGTGCTCGAAACATCCAAAATCCCTTCCTGAAGTGTGAGTTAGGACAAGACCAATTAGGGTCTTGTAGGGTAATAGCTTTGTTTTTTTTATATAAGGACCCAGATGTAAATAAATGGTCCATTTTATCGAAAGATTTATTTGCAGCCACATATTGTTGCTTGGTTTTAGGTAGGATATGATTGTTTCTGTTAAACTTTAATCCCCAATTAAGAGATAAGTTGGGGTGTAAATATTTCTGATAGTAGTCCTACATAAGTGTGCAAAAGTCAGGCGACTTTTTAATTGTCCGCAATTGAAGGTTGTTGAAAGTATGGTAGCCAAAAAATGTTTGCATACATTGTGGAACAAAACAAAAAATGGCTTTATTGACAGAATGATGGTAAAAACCTTGTCTGACATTGAGGATGATAAACAAACTGAAGTCCTTTAATGCAGGATATGACCTCCCTTAGCAACAATAGTTGTGTGATCCCGCCTGTTCATACTCAATACCAAAATATCCAACAATTCTCTTGAGAAATGATTTGCCTATCTTCAAAGAGCATCTGTTTGATGTTCTCTGGAGTATATGATCTTGCTGTCAAGTGTCTCCCCAAAGCATACCACACATTCGATAAAATTTAAATCAGTGGGGGATGCTCCTCAATCCATTATCTAGATTTCTTCACTTTCTAGGAACTCCTCTACAGAAGAGGTAACGTATGAATGTGCATTATCGTCCACAAAAAATGAGGTCTCGACTAATGGCATCTTGGAACAGACGAACGTGTGAAAGGATAATTTTGACACTATATGGAAGTATGATAAATGAGCTGCTGTCAAAAATATGTAACTGCATTTCTCCATTTCCTCATAAGGCTTCTTCTCACAAGTACTGCTGAACCATCCTAGTGGATTCTTTCCCTGATATTAGTGTGTTCCTGAGAATTGTTGCTCTGTCTGAAACGACTCATCAGTAAACAGAAAATGACTCCATTGATGAGATGTTTGGTCTTTGTGTTCTTGACACCGCTGTAAACAGTACTACTGATTGGCTGCTGTTAATGATTTGTAGAGTTCAGTATGATGGGGCGAATAAGGTACCTTTATACAGATGCCTGTTCAAGATAAACCGTGTTACCTGAAATCCTTTTGACTTATTCAGCTACTGAGCAATATCTGATGTCTCTTTGCTCTTGCAAAATGATATACTGGTAAGCACTTGCCGTTGTTTTCCGCAGCTGACCAACACCGACTTTTCTTACAGCTGTACATGTCATTTCAAAGGTTTTCCAAACTCCTGAAATTACACTTTTGTTGTTTACTCATCACACATGCATTAATTTCACTAGCCTGTGTGCCATGATGGCCCCTCTGATGTTATAGTGCTGATATCTGTATGTACATTACCTTTTCACTGTAACTGTTGCAGAACACCCCTTTCAACTATTTTTTTGTTGTGTGTTGAAAAGTGCATTTGTTGCTTTAGTTTTGCATGCTAGTATATATTTTTATCTTTATTAATAATAAGGCCTCTCTCTCTCTACTGGTTTAGCCTTCGATTCAATAGCTTTAGATGTTTCTATTAGATAATTTTTCCTTATGCTTATCACAAATAAAAGAATCTCTCTTTTCCTTTATATAGATTGGGCATACAACACTATAAGGCAGTGATTCTCAACTTTTTTTTGTTTTGGTACTCTTTTAACAATTTAAAAATTTGGTGGTACATTAACAATAAAATAAGTTTAAAAGAATTTTACTTATCTGCAATACACTTTCATCTATCCATGAAAGAATAAATAAAATATACCACGAATACTCTTAGTTTGTTGCAATAAAACGGCCGAATGATTCGGTTCCGGATTTTCTTTTTTTTCCCTCTGAGAGTTTAAATTTTAAAAAGAATAGGCGACACACACGAAAGTGCCGTTGCTCAGTGGTTGAGAATTACTGCAATGAGCCAATACTCTAGCATCTTCTCAAAAAGTCAAATAATCGGAATGATTCTATGTAAAATCTCCTTAGTTTTTTGGGTTCCATGTATTTTAGAAGTTCTGCTTGTTTGAGACCGATTCTAGGCACTTTGTAGTTTTTAAGTTCTTTGACATCAGGCATTTGTTTCCTGCAAATTCGGTGTTGCCCATTTTTTAGAATCGGCCAAAATTTCTTCATTTTAAAAGTCAAGGGAATTAGAATACTCACTACCCTTAAATCAGGTCTGAAAAATGCTTGAACGTTTTTTTTTTCTTTTTTAAATATTAGATTTTTCACCAAGATCACCTGAATTTAGACATATTATTCTATAAAAAAGTATACTGAAAGAAAATAGAGAATAATTTCTTAGTATCAAGTAAATGTTGCCCCAATATAGTTTTTCAACAAATTTTTTTTTATTATTTCTTAAAATTTTTTTGTTGAGAATAAAAAAATTCATTTTAAAGTTCAACAAATGTTTTAATATTTCAATGAGAGTAATAGAAATAATCATTTTTTTTTATAGACTATAAATTATTTTAGAAAAGATAATTATTTACTATTAGATAAGACATTTGGATGTTCCATAAATGGAACATTTATATGTAAAGCTATCGTTTTTGACGCAAAGTTACTTTGATTATAATACTTAGAAGAATGAAAAAAAATTCTGAATGTTAATATTTCTTGTGAATGTTGACGAAGTGTTTACAATCCTTGATCTTTTTAACAGTTTCCTTATGTATCCCTCTTTTTCCTCCCCTCTTTTATACATTCCTGTCAGATCTGAAGTGGATTATACTTATAGGTCTTACAGAAAAGCATGTGCATTTGTTGATAGACATTGCTTATAATTCACTTGGAGAGGCACTTGTATTAGGGATAAGGTTGCTTTTATTTTTCTGTTATCAGCAAGTTTCTTTTGTCATTGAAGATGTATAACACCTGTGCTCTGATCAGACATCTCATTCAAAACCATTTCAGACTATAGAAAAAGCACAGTATTATTTTTACATACCAGATGAAGATTGTATTGATATTTTGTCAACTGCCAATACCAGTTGACAGATGCTTGATTGATGAGGTAGATGTAAAGACAGATACTTCTGAATGTGTTCTGCCATCATGTGTTTGTGGTGCGACTGTAATTTTTCCTAACATACATGAGGAAATATCTCATGAAAACATATATGAAGTCTTGAGAAAAGTGTATGTGATTGTGTGCCAATGGAAAACAAGTACTGTAGTAACTATTGCCATCCGTTTATTCAACACATGCGCCTGTCTCAGAAACCTAAACATTTAGCCCTGCACAAAAAATAATTTATATCTTCAAACCAATTCTTATAAAAAATATACAGTGAAGGAATATTTTCTAAACAGATTTCATGGAGCATTTTGACCTTTGCTTAGAAGCGAAAAATGGTATTGGAATCTATTTAGCTATGTGCTAAAACTGGCTGTTGCTGGATGAGTTCTGCATTCACATTTGCACAAAGATACAGATGCAGAACAATCTCATCTCAATTTCTGTTGAAGTATCTTTGTATTTGCTTCACTCCATCCTGGACCTTGTGCAAAACGTTCTAAGGGTTTTAGATTTAAACAATCATAATATCTTATGCCTTCAACAGTAGGATGTGCTGTGTATCAGAACACTAAAAAAGTTGAATACAAGAAAAGATTGCATGTGAAATACTTTCCTATATTGGACATAACTAAAAACTCTGAACATAACAGCCCTCAAAACAATATTTTCTTTCTTTATTTGTTGTTATCAAGCATTTGGATGAATTTTTATTTTTCCTTGTAGTGTTTATCTATTCATCCAGATGACTATTGTTCTCCAAATTGTGATCAATATTAGTTGCTTCCTTCACTCTACTGCTGTTTTTCTTGTTTGAGTGTTAGGCAAATAAGTAATTGTAAAATTCTTTTAATGTATAAATTCTCCTATGTACTAATTATGCAACTTTTTTTTTCAAATTGATATAATGCTTGATTTTCTATTGTATGTGTTAATTCTGAATAAGATTTAAAAATCATCTTAATATTTCTCAAAAACTGAGTACACAAATGGAATTTTAAACATAAATACCAATTATATTTTATACAGTCATGAAAAAAACTAAATGTTAGATTTCAATATTCCTTTAGTGGAGCATGTTACAAATCATTACCAAAAAAAAAAAAAAAAATGGGGCATGTTACAAATCATAACCAAAAAAAAAAAAAAAAAAAAAAAAAATGGGGGGGGGGGGGAGTGAGGCGAGATTTTTTACCATAGTTTTTATATTTGAGTTTTAATCCAGTCTTAATCAATTAAAAATTTGTGTAACCTTTTAAATTACAGGATGTTGTTTCAAAGGTTAATCAAGGAAGTATCAAATGATTAACTCCAAAAAAGTGGTAACTCTGACGATATCCTTCATTGCATCCATTAACCAGTGTTCAATACCAGGCATTTATTTTCCTCCACCCATAGAGACACGAATATTATGAAAAACAAGCCTACAAAACTTAAAAGCATTTTGTATCTGTATTTAGATGATCTTCCACAAACCATTCAAAACGCTGGAGTCTTCAATGACTATTCAAATCGCATATATTTTGGCAGTCATTGGCTGTAACATTTACAATACTTTCCATTCTGCCACCTAAATTAACTGATTTCGAACCCTTAAACTCAATTATGTTTTGAGATTTGAAAATCAATGTATCTTACACTATTAAAATCCGAAGGTAAACAAACGTATCTATGTATGTATGTATGTGCGTCTATCTTCTCACGAACCGTACGACGCAGAAAGTCGCGGAAGGTACCAAAAGATCGGGAATTTTCCGGGGAAGCCGTATTGCCCATTTATATTCCGATATTGTAATTAGTTGAAAAGATATTAATTAAAAACCTTAAAACGCCTAATTGTTTTAACTCCTACCGGTTGTTTACTTGGCGGAACTTCCGTTTCGGCCCAGCGGTGATCCGACGTTTTCGACCATCTTAAAATTGTCATCCAATTTTCGGTGTTGAAATCAGATAAAAAATAATTACAGAATCGGAAAGATCATTTATTTCGCCACGATACGGTATAATTTTTTTTGTAAAGTAACGATATTTTCTATTTTTTTCGAATTTTTTAAAATAGTGTTAAAACTGATGCGTTTTTATGAAAATTATTTCTAAATCGTTGGGTATGAATTACTTTTCGTGTTATTAAATCGATATTCTACACTAATTAACTTCAAGCCTTTTCTTTTAGATCCATTCATTTAAAAAATAAAATTCCCACAACTTTTTTTTAAAGAATTTTTAAAGAGTAGTCCCAATTTTTACTTCACATTGAATAACTTCGTCATTTATGAAGGTAATCTCACAAAACCTTTTTTCCGTGTGTAAAGTAATATTATCCGTAACATATACGAAGATTGAAAAAATTGCTTCAAAATTACGGATTTTAAAAAACATTTTGTGATTTTCATAAACTGATGTTTTTCTGAGAAATAAATTAAAAAGTAGTAATTTGTACATTTTTTATTTCAAAGTACGTTATTTTTGCAAATAGTTTGTGATGTTTGAGAGCATTAACGTAAAAATTATGCCCTTAAAATGAAGGTAATGATTTTTAAAATAATTTAAAATACGCGATTTTACATTTAGCCAAAAATTGGCGTCGAAAATTAGCTTTGCGCCAAAGACATTTGACCTGTTTCGCCTTCGACCGCATCTAACTCTAGGGTTACACTAAAAAAATTCTGCCTTAAACAGGGGGAAATCAGTAACTTTGGCCAGTAAAAAAAAAATGCGAGTGAAAAAGTTACTTTTTCGTCAATTTTTCTTTATATAATTTTCAAAATTAAATAACTGTATATGTCAGATTAAGATGATAAAATGCATTCAATGCATTTCTGAGATTCATTTAAAATATTTATCAGTATCGAAATTTTTGTTCTCTTTCATAAAACTTATAGTTTACTTTAAAATAATGCGTAATTGCATGAAACTTTTTTCCCCGTGTCGAATATTTCAAAAAATTCTCACAATTTTACTTCAAGAATTAAAATAGTAGTGAAATTTTGTAATTTGAAAAATTTATACTTTCTGTTCTTTTTTCAGCATACAACTATTTTTAAAAATGCTACAGTTTCGTTTCCGGGAAAAAACTATCTTTCTTTAAAGAATTTTATAGAAAAAAAAACAACTTTTTTTTTACAAAACAATGCTGTTTTGCATATTTTATGATTTTTTCTCATATGAATCAATATAGTTGCGTTTATATAAAAATGATTTTTAAAACTTTCAGAATCAGTGATTTAAAAAATAAAAAGCCAAAAACTTTCTTGAACGAATTGTAATAAAACACTCAAAATACTTAAATCAATCATTTAATAATTTCTTCATTGAAAAAAAAACTGCATGAAATTTTTTCCCGTGTGTCGATTTTGCTTAAAAATTACGGATTTTAAAGATTTTTTTTGTGATTTTCGTAAAATAAAGTTTTTGCGAGAAATAATACAAGCATTATTTTTGCAACCTTTTTTCTTTAAAAATTATTGTTGTTTCCAATCAATTGTGAAAACTTGGAATTTTCAATTAAAAATTGAGCCCTCAAAAATAATGAAAACTTTAAAGACATTCTAAAGGCTTTGCGCATGCGCAAGAATCATTATTATTTTTTTCCCCCTCTGTTTAACGCTCAGTGGCCAAGGTCAAACTTGCTGTTCTTGGCATAAGTGAATGAGTGGAATAAAAAACTGTAAAAAAAAATATAATTCTGAAACATATATTAGTCTCACACACAGTATTATTTTCTTTTTGATTGATTTTGTGCAGTGAATGTAAATAAATTTCCAGGCTTTTTCATTCTTATATATTTTTAATCTAACATTCAAAAACAACGAAATGAAAAAATGAATAGTCCTTTTGATAATTAACCGTGAGAATTTTTGTATTTATTTTTTTAGAAAATGGATTTAAAATAATAGGTATTTTACGAAAGTACAGCAATATTTAATTTTTTTTATTATTATTTATAGATAATGGAATTAAATTAATATATTTTTTTAAAATCAAAGGAATGTTTCTATTATTTCCTTATTAAATTAATTATTTGTTAATAAAAAGTATATCGCCTATTATTTTGGATAAAAATACATTCTAGAGACATTTTTAAGCTAACTGTAAGTAGCGATTGATTGATTAATGAAAACCTGAAAATTATTTAATTATTTTAGATTCCTAAAAGTTATCTATTATTAAAAAATGACTTTTTTTTTACTCAAGCATCAAAATAGTTTTCTTTTTATTGTTTAAATTTATTATTTTTTTACTAAAGCAATATTGTTTTTGATATGTCATGAATAGAAACTTGAAGATAAATCTTATATCTGAGGGGAGAGTCAGGGGGAAAATAGTTCTACACTCAAAAAAGCCACTGTAACACCGTGCTGTAGAAAGAGAACTGAAACCTGTTTGACATTAGTAAGATCTGGAAGATATATATTTTTTTTTTCAAAAAAGGGAATTGTAGTGACGTTAATATAAAGGAATCACACACATACCAGGAACTTTGATAAAGGAAGGTGAATTTCCATGGCAGTATGTTATGCATTCGAAACAAATTTTAATAAAACACTCAAAATACTTAAAACAATCATTTAATAATTTCTTCTTTTATAAAGATAATTGCATGAAACATTTTTCCTGTGTGTCGAATATTTCAAAAAATCCTCACAATTTTACTTCAAGAATTAAAATAGTAGTGAAATTTTGAAATTTGCAAAATTTCTACTTTTCTGTCTTTTTTCAACATACAACTAACTATCTTTAAAAAGGCTACATTTTCGTTTCCGGGCACTAAAAAATTGCAATGAAAGAACTGAAAACTGAGTGAGTGATTTTTAAATTCGCACTGTTCGCCTATTCGAGGGTTATTGGCGATGGACCTCGAAATTTTCAACCATGGTCAAGTGACGAGGACGACACCTGAGCTTTCACCCATCTCTAATAATTAGAACACCACACCAACGCAAGAACAAATTTCGAGAAAGGGAGTTTTAATGACATAGTTAAAGAAATCACTCACATCGCCACATAAGTGGGAACACGAAGCCTGAGGGAAACACGAAATTTCCATGGGGATGAAGTTATTCACTCGGTAAAAGCCCGTGCAACGCCGGGCTAAGCGGAGAGGAAAGAAACAAAGAAATCAAAGTAATTTCGAAAAATAATATTGGAAGTGTTGAATTTGTGAAGAGAAGGGAAAATGTTAAGCGACAAAGCCATGACACACACTCACGGGTCATGCACTCACATTGTACGCGTCAAAACCACACAAAAGTGTTGGCGTCAGAAAGAAAGTAGGAAATTAACATGGGGATTAAGTTATACCCTCGGTATAAGCCCGTGCAACGCCGGGCCATGAAAGCTAGTTTGAATATTTAAATTCTGATTTTTGTAAAATAATAATTCTTAATATTTCTTTCTTTTTGCATTTCGTTATTAGTTATCTTTGGCAATAAACTTTAAAATATGCATTTTTCAGTTTAAATATTGTTGTCGAAAATAAGTTGTCTACAGTGTATATTCATTCGGCCTAAAATCTTGATGTATTGCAATTTTTTAAGGATTTACTTATTAGCTTTACTTTTCAATAATTTGCTATAGAATTAGAGGAGAGTTAGCTTTAATTAATATACTAAAAATAAATGAAATGAAATGGAATGTAATTTAGATTAAACTAAAATTATTTATTTCTGATTTATGTAATTATTCATGTACCTGTTGAAAATGAATCATTACAGAAGATGTGCAGATAAAAATAAAATTTGCACAATCATAATCCAATTTAATTGCGACTTTAACTATTAAACACTAATTGGTGAAGTTTATGACAAAATCGTTAAAATTCAAATGTAAAAAAGGTTTTAGAAGTATGTAATTTCTACTTTATAAATAGAGGCAAGAATAAACCGGAGTCTTTGAATTTGTGTTGCTGTTTAAGCTTAAGTGGAAAAAAATTTCTTTTGAAAAATTTAATAACCTAAAACTGATTGTCGCAAAATATTTATTTGTATTGTTTTGGCTTGTGTTGATATTGATTCATCCACATTGGGAAGGAAAAAAAATCTCATTACTGTAAGAATAGAGTTGAAATAATAAAAGAAGGAAGCTTTTTACTAAAATAGTAGAATAAATATATATATATGTAGCAATTTTAGAACAATATAGTAATTTCTAATAATTGGAACATTACATTAGTGTGTAATTAATTTATTCTCCTTCAGAATAAAATCTCATTTAACAATATATACTTCATAAAAAGAAAATTTACATGATTTTGTTGGTCTTTATTAAAAACTTAGTAATTATATATATAAAATAGCCTTTTGATAATTACCAATTAGATAGAACCAAATCTGACGATGAAATCAAATATTTATATCATAAGTAATGAGAAATGTTCTTATATTCACAGAATATTTAAAGAAAAGCTTTGTTTCACATTCTATTGAATTCATTGTACAGTTTAAAATAATAGATATTAAATTTATTTGTTAAGCACACATTTTAAAAATCTTATGATTTTTAAATGATTTAGAGCGTTAATATTAATGAAATGAAATATTTTAAATTAAGAACTGAAATTGTTGAATGTGCAATGGAGCTTTTTGAAAGAAGGAAAGAAAATATTGTTCATATTTTCCTAAAAATACCCTATATTTTTAAAATAATATTGTTACAGAAAAAGCTTGTTAAATAGAAATTTAAAAAGTAAATGTTTTTATTTATACCTAAATTATACTTGTTTAAACTTTTATTCCAAATCTTTGCTCATGTGTTTTTATCATATGTTGCAAAGCTCTCTTATTTCTCCCAAACTGATGGACTATCTTGATTATTTATCATCAGTTCTTACTATTGGAGAAATATAGTATTAACACTTGAGGTCATATACTCCAAAAAATCAAATGCTCAATCTAAATAACGTAGGCTTATGCACTGTTGAAAGTTTGTATATGTATTTTCAAAAGAAAACTTTTGTACCAATCTTTCTTTGGCTGAGATGGCTCCATGTCAGAGTAACTAGTTTTGTTGCCAAACAATCATTAATTTTACTGAAAACTATCAAATGAAATGAAAAGAACCGTTGAATCTTAAATTTAACTGATCCCCTTGAGTCTTTCTGATGTATGATAGGGAAACTTGTAAAATATTGTATTCTTCAAGAAATTTTAAATGTATCTTTTAATTTGTGAATAGCATACTTATATTGATTTATATAGGAAAAGGCCTTTCTACTGATATTACATCCTGGGATCAAAGATGTGTTCATCGTGTTGCCAAAGAAATAAAAAAAATTTGTATGGAACAAGATGTTTCCACTCCTGATAGTTTATCACTTTTGGATGTAAGTATGACTTTGAAAAAAATAAATTATTTTTGCTTTTATTCAGTTAAAGTATGTCACTGTTAAGCTGACTGTTCCATTTGTTAATCTATACTGTTGAGCTGTCATATATTCAGTGTCAAAATGTCTTCAAGATTTTTAGCATGTTTATTAAATAACTGAAATACTTTTTTTAAGCAAGCTCAATTGTATTAAATCGTTTCTTAATTTAAGTTCTACTTTGGTTAATAATATAGATGAGGGAGGTTAAATTTGGTATTGTAAAATTATATGTGCACATACATTAGAATATTTTTTATGAAGTAGATAATCATACTATTTTTACATGTTCAATATTTATGAATTGTTTTTAATAAATTTTTTCCTGTCCCATAAGCCTAAACCATACTTGCAAAATGGCAGTGTACCTTTTTATTCACCTAAGAATTCGCAAGAAATCAAGACTGAAATTGTAATTAGTGCTCACTCAGAACAAAGATATTTTGTGAGTATTTATATTTACTTCATTCTGCTAAAAATTAGTTTTGGGGGAATTTTGATGATTATATTTATAAGTGTTTATAATGTAGAATGTTAATTAGCTGCATTATTCCAAAAGGTTTGTTTATAAAAAAAAGGTGCTGGAAATAAATGTAATTTTTCAAATGCAGAGCTGTAAAAATCAAAAATAGTTTTAAATTTCAAAACCATTTCAGATTGATTTTATGTTAAAAATTCATCTATTGTAATTTAAGAGATTGTGTGTATATGCAAAGTAGCATTAAAATGGCAAGACTCACACATATAAATTTGCTTGCAGGAACTATGGGTGATGATGGTTTGCACTTCAAAAATTTTTTTTCAAAATTTCCTTTAATTTTTTTTCAAAATTCAGTATTTAAACGACTTTCCATTGATCTGGCGATATGATGTCATATGATGGTATGTCTATCTCTGAATGCAAAAATATATATTTTATGATCTTTTTGAGGATTGGTACATATTTTTATGGTTATATTTTTATTTCCTATATATTTGTCCATTTATTTTTTCTTTGAGACAGAATTACAGTTTTTTTTCGAATAAATTTTATAATTTAAAAAAAAAAAATTTCTTTTAACAACTCAATTTTTGTTATGTTATTTTGGCACAAAGTTCAGAAAACATCAATATTGAAGTAGGGATGAACAAGAGATGTTTTCAATAGTGAACAATAGATTTTCTACATGGTGCATATGACCAACGTCATGGTCGATTTTTTTTATTTCAAGTCCTCATGTCACTAAAATTTCACTGTATAGAGAAGCTGATGCACTTTAAATTAGGGTTTGCAATCCCATGTCATATTTTCAATCCCGGGATTTCGGAATTACATTTATCCAAATCCCGGGATTGGTCCCATGATTAGGATTGATCTATTTATTAAAAAAAATTGAATATTAGCATAGTTGAAATTGCATAATAAAATTGAAAATATAATTAAAAATTGATTTAATATTATTTTAAAGAAACAAATAAAAAAATTAATTCATGATACAAAAACAAATAAAAATAGTTCATAAGAAAATTTCTAAAAAAGCATTTCTTTATTTCTTGTGTTTCTGTAATTAAGTTTATAAAAACACAGCTCGTCCAGCCTTTCATCGTTGAAACGACTTCTTATTTTTGCTACACATTGTCCTGCGGAAAAACATGCACATTCGGATTCGTAAATAGTAGGTATTATCGTCATAAAATAAGAGTATGTTCTTTTCAGGTAGTCTCCATGTCTCCCTCCATTTTCATAAAAGAGACATTTCTTTTTGAATTTTTGTTGACAGTGTCTCAAATCTAATAGACTGCATTGATACATATAACTCTTTGATAACTTTATTTAGTTCTTCTGCTACACTTGATGGTTTTTCTGTATAAATGGATTCATTTATTGAATCAGAATCTGAATCAACTTCAAGTGTTACCTCATTTGAAATGCAATGGGATTTGCACTGTCTTAAGTCTTCCATGCAGGTCCGCTATTAATTAATGGCATTTAATTGAAGAAGAAACTGTGACAAATCTATTCTTGTGATGTTGCTTATATTATTGTGTAAGCATTGCAGTAAGCCACTTTGATCTTTGAGACGTTCTCCCATACTGTGCATATATATATATTGTAACGTAGATCGGGGTTCGAGGATTTTATGCAAAATCAGACGTAAACAACAAGACAGTTCTTTAAGAGCAATGAGTATTTATTGTCGGAAATCAATCCTTGAAATACAGGATTCAACAACAAATTTCGCAGAATAAATAACAGAAGGATCTCACACCATCAACAGCACTCAGACACAATAAGCAGTGTCTAAAATTCACGTATGTAAATGACTATTCACAAGCACAGCCGAGCTTATCAAATTCAAGGCAAGTCTTCTAATCGCTAATCAAAACAGTGCTCACTACTCGCTGGTTAAAATCAGACTGTCTGTTGCGGCGAGTCTCTCTCTATTTATAGCAGAGGCCGAAATTTCTGGAAAGATGCGCTCGCGCCAAAGATCGTGAAATTAGTGGATTTTTCTACTAATTTCTAGAAGAATCCAGAGGGTCCCGAACTCTCCAACATGGTCGCCAAAGTCGCCAAGTTAGTCGCTTACTTGGTCGCCAAAAATGATGCCAACTTGTCTCTATCGCCAATATTTCGCCAAGTTCCCATTGAATTGCCATTAATGACGGTTTGCTTGTGAATATTACAATCTTAACATGAAATAAATATAGAGTAATATAAAGGCATTGCACATCCAAATCCAAATTATTTACATTATTTTATACAAAATTCGTAACAATATTTTTACATATAGCCCTTATAATTGCGCAAAAAAAATCTGTGTACATATTTCATAAACAGAATATAAAATTTTGAAAAATTCAATTCACAGAAAATTTTTATGAGAAAAAATTTTTAAATATTATTCAGACAAAAATTAAATACCGGAATTAGTTATTTTAATACCTGGATTTCCGGATTTGAAAAAACACCTGGATCCCGGGTTTTCGGAAATTCGGGATCCCGGGGCTGAAAACCCTACTAGATGTCTTCCAAAAATTCTAAATGCCTCTGTCCATGTTAGCTGACACCGGACATCTCGAGCGTGGGAGAAAGTTACAGATGAAAATAAGAGAAAACACCTGAAATCTCATGGTTTAACGTACACACCTGTCTCGAGCCTTTTAAGGTTCAACACTTAAGAAAATTAACATTATATATATATATAACCGTATACAGTACAAAAAAAGTAAATAAGATACATTAAATGTAATACAAGATTCACAATACTTTGAAAAAAATTTCAAAATATAATTCAGACAAAAATTAAAACTCTGAATTAGTTATTTTAATCCCGGGATTTGAGAAAACCACCTGGATTTCGGTGTTGCAAACCATACTTTAAATCTGTCAAGACTTAAAGTCTTCATGTTGCATTATAGGGAATTTTAGAGAGAGTGGAATGCTTGGTCAGGTGTTTTCATCACATGAACATGGTTAAATTATGAGCTTCACCACCAATTGCCCTTATGCAGCTTCACAGTGTGATATCAACAAATAATAAGTTCTTAACATTTATTCATCTGAATGGAACAGAGACCCCTACATGTCCTTCAACATTTGAGAAAGAGATAGATATTGCAATAAAAGTTTGATGTGGGTAAGCATCATATGGGGTGAGTGCAGATATCCCCATTCCTTTAAGTAACTTATATATGTAATGTAGTTTTGCATATGATTTTTTGTGAGGGATAAGAGTGAAATCTTAAAATGCAAGATTCACTGTTTCAAGGGCGCAGTTAGCAATTTTATTTATCTGAATGACAGTGGTTATTCACACATAGGGTCATCTGGCAGAAGAAAACTGAGGATATTGGTTGCATGAACTGATCAGTCATGTCAAGCCGTCAAGTCTTGAACAATACAAAATAAATTTGGAATATTCTTGTGAGGACCGTTACAACGCGTCTTCTTGCTCCCAGAATTATTGAAAACTGGAATGTAGTTTTGCTTGATAAGTATGGACCTAATGCTTCAGCGAATCATGAATGGTGTCGTATCTTATAGGAATGCCTGTTGTAAAACTGTTTAAGAGGGTACCATTCTTTAGATTAATCTATTTTTTAATCCCATCTTCAAACTTCTATTTTAGACATCCCTTTACTGATGGGCTGTGCCCACAATTGTGTTTGTTTGATATACCTGTTGTATTCTATTGATTTTCTATTATAGTAATCTATGGGCCTAATTTATTCAAAAATTTATCCAGTAGTTTTGAAGGTAATCGGTCAAAAGTGAAAATTCTCTTAATTCTGAACAATGTTCATTATGTTTTCAATTTATATTCTACTTGCTATTTCCTTCTAAAAAGTGTTGTTATGATATATTTGAAAATTTGATTTTTTATGTGTTGCTAAAAAATATCAAACTGGAAATATATCTGCTAATCTTGATTGATGAATGCATACTTTCTAAGACAAATGTATAACATTTCTTTTGAAGAATAATATTTTATTACTGGAATATAACTATTTCAATATCTCTGTCAGTTTTTAAAGAAACTTCTAAATATCTAATATTGTTGAGCTGTATAAGAATAATTGTACAAAATGTTAAGGTTTTCTGAATTTGTTTCTACATCACATGTTAAAATATAGTCAATGTGTAATGTAAATAAAATTGTCATGTTGTCTGTGCATAAAATGTTATTCAAAAAACTGTGCAAATTTAATGTGACTGAAATTACTTGTGATTGGGTATCTTTTTAAACACATTTGTATAGGTGGATGGCGAATGAAATTCAATTGATCAGCTCCTAACTCAAAATACAAACAAAAAATGTGTAATATCAGTTTGAATTATGCATTAATTTTCACATTGGGGGTACTTTGTGTCTTATATTTTTCAGAAATTTTCTAAATTTATTTGTATAATATCACTTTTTTTCTGTGTGTTTTATTGTATTTAGGAATTAGTATTAAAGTGCAGTAGAAATTCGTTAATCTGTTCATACTTAAAGAGCTCCAGGTAATCCAGATCAACCAAAATAATCTATTACACAAGATAAGATGCATAGCTAAGCAGTTTGTAAACTAACAAACGTGTCTTTTAAAATAGGATATAGCAAAAAAGTAAATAAATTGTACAAGAAAGAATTTGCATCAATATATCACCTTTATATGTATTAGGTCAAATGCCTACAATTTTACTCCCCAGACTCAATTTTTTATTCATATTTATTAATTTTTTTCATGACTCTGGTTGATGCATTTTCCATTGCAAAGGATTTCCTCTATTGAGATGTAAAATATTTCACTTGAACAAAAATTTACCAGTTGAACTGTATATGATCAGTTTTAAGAATCGTTTGAATGTTTTTACATGTATATTTGTCAGAGAATATTTCAAATTTATTATCAATATAATGAAAGTATAATATTGTTTTAATACGTATGTACCCATATTATTTTTATATAAATTTTGAAAATCATTTTAGGCAGAGAAACTCATGAAAGTGTTGCAAGAAAAAAACTATGACGTTTGGTCTTCCGTTGACATAACAGAAATATGTGGAGATATTGACTTCCTGTGTGATGATAGTCATTCTCAGTCCCCTGTTTTTGATTCATATTCTCATGATAAAGCATATGCCAATGCTAGTTTATCAAATAAAGCAAAGCATTCTTACTCATCATGCTCTGGATTTACAAGTATGTTATTTTGTCTTTCATTTAGGAATTTTATTCCATTGCAATGCAATCATAATTATGTTTTATTTCACAGATAAAAGTGTGAAAAAATGGAAATTAATCTAAATTAAGAATGCTTGCATTAATCAAAATCTCATTTTTGATGAATTTTCATTCATGATCAATGTATTTTTCTTGGTGTGGTATTTATAGTGACATTTCCATATTCATGGATGCACTATTATGCAAAACTTAAGCAACCTATTTAGAACTGGGAAAAGGGAGAAAAAAGTGATCCTGCAGAACTGTAAGATGAGTATATGTACACAATAGATGGATCAATTTTGTCCATTAAGCCTAATTTAAAAATTTATAAAACCATTACTGTAATTAAGTATGCTGATATCAGCAATTTATCATTGATTGTATCTGAATATACTATAATAAAATTTTCGCTATATTTAAAAAAAATGGGAATTTTAATGAAAATGTTCTTAATTTAGGAAAAATATGTAACTTTAATACTTTCAGAAAATGACAAAAATTTTGTGCGAATATTTAAAACATAGAAAACATTAGAAAAATGAATATGAGAAAGATAAGATTCATGTACAGAAAATTACCTAATATTTAAAAACTTGGAAGCTTATGATACGTTCCCACACAAAACATTGTTCGAGACTGGTACTTAAATTGCCTGCTCTATTTTGTTATTCCCATAATCAATTCTCTGTTTCGTCTGAATAGTCATATTCTCAGTACCATATATATTTGAAAAATAACTTTTCTTTATTTCACTCCTTTCCTAATTGTGACTAAAATAAACTTGATTCCAGAGTGTCAATTTAAATCAAATTAAAAAACTGGTGAGTAGCAATCGGTAGGTTTCGAACCCGAGATCAGCAGTTCTACAGGCGGCGGCTCTACCTCTAGACCACTCATTCGTTGAACTGTTTACGAAATATGGCATTACTCCCTCCTTAAAATAACATTGCCTCGATGTTAGTCTACAGTTTCTTCACGTTCCGCATTCTGAATCTCGTCATTCCTCTATAAGGTACAATTTCTCCAGGAGAGTCGTGTGTACTCTCTCTCTTGTCTGTCCCAACATTGTATGTAGCACCAGCCGGAACATTACTTGGGATTTTTTCGGTGTCACTTGTTAGAATACAATCCTGTGCTTCTGGAGAATAATACCTCTTCATACGTAGAACATGCACAACCTGCGTAAATTTCCGTCTTCGGGGAGAGGGTTCTAATTCTTCAACTTCATATGTAACGTCGGATAGTTTTCTTACAACTTGATAAGGACCAAAGTAACACTTTAACAGCTTTTCAGACAAACCGACTTTCCTAACAGGCGTGAAAACCCAAACTAGCTCCCCGGGTTGATATGATACACTCCCGTGTCTGGCATCGTATCTGGTTTTGTCCCTGTGCTGTGCTTCTAATGTTCTGATTTTGGACAGCTGTCTGGGTTCTTCCGCTCAAGTTATAAGTCGACTCATATAGTCATCTTCTGCTCCGTCAATGCTGTATGGAAATACCGTGTCAAGTGTGGTTTCGGCTTCTCAACCATGGAGAAGATAAAAACGAGTGCAACCCCTTGTTTCGCAGTATTGTAAGCAAAAGTGACAAAAGGAAGAATTTCATCCCAGTTTGTTTGCTCCACTTCGATGTACATTGAAAGCATATTCGCCAAAGTTTTGTTAAACCTCTCGGTTAATCCATTCATCTGGGGATGATATCCAGTCATCTTTCTATGCTTAGAGCTACATAATTGATGAAGTTCTGTCACCAGTTTCGACTCGAAGACTTTGCCATGATCTGTTAGAATTGTTCGAGGTGCTCCATGAATCAACACAATTTCTTCGGTAATGAATCTTGCTACTTCTTCAGCCTCGGCAGTTGGTCGAGCTTTTGTGACCGCGAAACGAGATAAGTAATCCATGCAAACGATAATCCATTTATTTCCTTTCGTTGATCTAGGAAACCTTCCAAGAAGATCTATGCCAACGCGTTGGAAAGGAGCCGAGGATGGAGGAATTGATATGAGTAGACCAGATGGTTTTTGAGGAATTGATTTCCTCCTTTGACACTCTCGGCAATGCATGACGTAGCGACGTTCACTTCTATACAGTCCAGGCCAAAAGGAGCGCTTCCGAATTCTATTGTACGTTTTTGCGAAGCCTAGATGTCTTGCAGTTGAAGTGTCATGAAAATGCTGAAGAATTTCAAGACGGAGATGCTTTGGGATTATTGGCAGCCATTTTCTTCCATTGAGATCGAAGTTCTTTTTGCAAAGTATTCCGTCTATGAGATTAAAACTTTTCGTAACTGGGTCTGCCTTTCATGGGTATGAATTAATTTGGATAGTTCCGGATCTTTTCTTTGCTCTTCGGCGATATCAGAAAAGGATGCCAAGGTAGTTTTTTGCTCAGAAGGGAAAACTTCATCCTCAACAGGGTTTCTTGAAAGGCTGTCATCATCTTTGTGTTTCTTCCCACTTTTGTAAACAATTTCTAGATCGTACTCTTGAAGACAGAGAGCCCATCTGGCAAGTCTTCCTGATGGATCCTTAAGTCCTGTAAGCCAACAAAGGGAATGGTGGTCTGTTATGATTTTGAAGTGTCTTCCGAAAACATATGGTCGGAATTTAGTGACAGACCGTACAAAAGCAAGGCATTCACGCTCAGTCCTCGAGTAATTCCTCTTGGCCTTCATCAGGGTTCTTGAGGCATAGGCAATAACTTTTTCTTTCCCCTTTTGTATCTGGACTAACACGGCACCTAGACCATAACCACTTGCATCTGCATGCAACTCTGTGGGAGCCTTCTCATCAAATAGTCCTAGGACTGGTTCGGACGTGAGGGCTCTCTTCAATTTCTCGAAAGATTAATTTTGATCTGACCCCCATGTAAATTTGGAATCATTTTTAGAAGTTCTTGGAGAGGTTGAGCCTTCAGGCAAAAATTCTTAATAAATCGTCGGTAGTAGGAGCCTAATCCTAAGAAACTTCTGACATCACGTATATTCTTGGGAACTGGAAAGTTTTGAAATGCTCTAGCTTTCTCTGGATTGGGCATTATACCCTCTTCGGACACGAGATGCCCCAAGATCTTGATTTGTCGACTACCAAACACGCACTTCTTAGGATTTAGAATAAGACCGGCATCTTGTATGCATTTTAGTACGCTCTGTAAGCGTTGAAGATGGTCGTCAAAAGTCTCCGAAAATACAATGGTGTCGTCAAGGTAACAGAGGCACATTGTCCATCATCTGCTCGAATGTGGCTGGAGCGTTGCACAGCCCGAAAGGCATAACGTTAAATTCGTATAAGCCCTCAGGTGTGATGAACGTAGTTTTTTCTCGATCTGCTTCGTCAACTTCAATTTGCCAGTATCCTGAGGACAGATCCATTGAGAAGAATTTTGATCCTTGCGGGCTGTCAAGTGTATCGTCTATACGAGGGAGAGGGTACACGTCCTTCTTAGTAATTCTATTGAGCCATCTGTAGTCCACACAAAAACGCCAAGTGTTGTCTCTCACGTACCAAGATGACAGGAGATGATCATGGACTCTCAGAAGGCTGTATGATTCCCCTGTCTAACATTTTCCCTACTTCATCATGAATTATACAACGCTCTGCTGGGGATACACGATAAGCTCTCTGTTTTACAGGTAAATTGTCACCTGTATTAGTACGATGCTCCACGGTAATTTTGGGAGTCCAATTTTTCCTCTCTTTAAATGCTTCTGAATGCTCCTGCAGCACGTCTACCAACATTCGTTTTTGATTAGCATCAAGGTCAGGTGAAATCATCTTTAGAAATTCAAAAGACTGCTTGGTTTCGGAAATGTCTGTAGGAACTGTTGAGGTTTCAGAAATTGTAGCGGTGCAATCGGGACAGAATGGTTCTGTAAAAGCAACACACATGCCTTGAGGGATGACCTTTTCTTGCGATTGTCCATTGACGACCCATATGTCTGTTTTTCCATGCCTTAAAGTGACAAGCATTGAAGGCATAAAAACTTCCTTCTTAAGAGCCAACAGTTTGGAACCCTTGACAATTACATTTCCAGTCTTCTGTATAGTGATTTACTACTGGGATTTTCATTATCGTGTATGCTGGTAGTTTACAATCTTTCATGACACACAGGCGTAAAGGTTTTAAGACAACTTCCTCTGAAATGACTTCCACGTCATCAAGAGTAAGCTCAGATCGGCCACAGTCTATAAGAGCTCCCGAGCTCACTTTTTTAAGATATCGGCGGAATTTCTCAGATATCACCGATGATGAAGCACCAGAGTCCACAAGAGCTTTTACTGGTAAACTGTCAACGGTAACGTCTAGGTGATTCCCACTAATTTGTGCGGCAGCCGGAGGATTTGAAAAACCAGCGGCCTCACCTCCAAGGAAGGTCGCCTCACTTAGTTTTCCTCATCTCAGCGGCTGGGACTACGTTGGCCATAGGGAGAGGGTGATCTATAGCGACGTACTGGTGATCTTTCCCTGCTTGGAATAGGTGATGGTATTCTAATCGCTTGCCGGCTGCATTGGTCAGGAGGCAAGTTAGGGGATGGTAGCTGACTGCTGCTTGCCTGGTGGCTTCTGTATGCGTCAAAAATAGCTCGTCGCTCACGGCAGTAACGAACCACATGGCCTGGTCTCCCACAATGAAAGCAAACAGGTCTGTTATCGTCTGTTCTCCACACATCGGTCTGCCTAAAGACAGGTAAAGGTTCGACAGGGCGTCTTGGTTGGCGTACAACAGCTGCATACATCCTGGGTCTTCTTGGTGGTTCATTTCTTCTATTTACTGCTACAGACCTAGAAGGGATTACAGGACATAGTGTAATTTTTCATTTTCAAAAATTTAAAACCTTCAATTAAGAGTATTCTTAAAGTGTACATTGTATAAAAAATTCAGTTTTAAATGTAGTTTTACCTTTGTTCTAAATAAGCTAAAAATATATTTTCGTTATTTCTTGTAGCAATTTTCATTTTCTATCATTACATAAAATATGTTTTGCATCTTAGATGGCTCTGCTTTAGGGAGATGTTCTGATTATGAAAATCTTAAAGCCATGAAAGTTAATTTTAGGAAAAAGGCAAAAGAAGCAAGTTTTGTTATAGTTGTGATGTCAGAAGAATATAATAAATCTCAAATTTGCATGCAGCAGGTAAGATCAAAGAATTTGCTCTCTATGATTTTAAATGAAATGTCATAGTTATATATCATTGTTTTAGAAAAATTACTCTCTTTTGTTTCTTTTTATGATAACTGGGTAATTTTTTTATACAAGAAATGATTTTAAGATTTAGCCTTTCCATTGACTCTTATTTTTTAAATGCTACAATCTTTTTTATAACACATATCTTTTTATATATGTTTTTATATCAACAACATTCCCATAGTTTTTGATGTGATGCTATTTTGTTTAATGCTAAAACAACTTCCAATTTTGTCAGTTTGGCTTCATTTTGGCATATTTTTCAATGGTGGCCAAAAAGTATAGAAAAGAATTTTACCTTGTGAACCTCATACATTTTTAGTTTTAAATTATGGTTTTAAAATATTTGAAGAGTTAGTAGTTTTTCAAAAAAAAAAAATGTTTTATAGCGTTTTTTCCCCTGTAATGTGCAAGAAAATATTTTACAAGATTTTCTCTAAATTTTTTTTAATGCTTATATATTACTTTGATTTTTAGGCATATTTCTGTGAACAGAGAGTGGATGTTATTGTTATAAAGTATGGCGAATTCCAGATTAATAATATTGTTTTGAATTTTTTCCCAGAGCAGGACATGTTAAAGGTATGTTTGCATATTTAGCTTAATTTATTTTAAATTCTTCTATATTTTAATTTCTTAGTTGGTAGTTGATATGGTGTACCTTAATTAATATCTTTCAGAAACTATACTGTTGATGTGCTGTAAAATTGCATATTTGTTGCATTAAACAACAAAATTTTGGGCTAGTAATGGTTTCCTAAAAACATCAAATGATATATTCTTACAATATAGAAACCAAAAGAAAATTTTTTTGAAACATGTCTTTTAATTGCTATTAAACACTTCTTAAAGTGAGCACTTACAAACAGCTTGAATTCAAGAAGCAACTACCTGAAACTACACATTTACCAAAAAATGACTTCTGCATAATACATTGAGGAATAATTAATTCTTCTCTTTCTTTGGTTGGAAAAAGTGGCTTAGCTGTGAACTCGGTAGTATTAAGTTATATTGTAGCTATTGCTAATGGTCATAAAAAGTTGTATGTAGTATCTGCATTACTTTGTTAGGACACAATGAATAACACATACCATGTAACATACTTGTTTCTTTTGTCTGAGATGGTTTAGAAATATAAATTAAAATTCATATTAATGAATTGTGAATTATACAAGTAGTAATCATATTAAAAAGGAACATTAAATTTACCAAAGTAGGAGAATTAATCTATTCATTGCATTACTCCTTTTTTGAATTCTTTTGAATTTTTAAAAGAAATAATTTCATGCTTGTTAAAATTCTGTAACCTAATACAAATTTTCTAATTCTTGTAACTTAATATAAAATTTTTAATATTTATTTCTAATCATAAATAAGTATTCACTCACCTTTGTATTTCTTGTGTTGAATAATTTAATTTGTTTTTGAAGAGATTTTAATGCAATTTTCTATTGATGTACTCTAAGAAATAATGAAATTGGCATTTAAATATATTTCTAATTAAACCTGTATAAATATATGAAAAATGTTAAAGGTCTACGCATTGCTTTTACATATTTCTACTCCCCCCCCCCTTTCAGTATTAAAAGGTTTTGATTTTTCATTTCTTGATTACTCTACATTAAAGCATCAAATGTATAGGATTATTTATGTCAATACACTGAATACAAAATACTTTTTTTCAGTATATTTTTTTAAGAAAAAGTATGCAACTTCTTTATTTTTGGTTGGGTTTTTAATATGTTTATTCTCAAATTTTGCTTTAGTTTCTAATTGATGAGATGTTGGTAATAATGAATAAAAAGAAATATTTATCATATAGTACTTTTTAGAAAGATGTTATTGTTCAGTTTTTAAATTGTGGTTTTATATGTTCTGAGTACATTGTAGGCTAGTGCACATTAGTAATTCCAAGTAGCATGTAGAATACTAATATGATGTCCATTTGTGTAACTATTAGGATATGTGATCCCTTGAAAGCAGCAATCTCACACAAGAATAACTTCTTTAAAACTAAAAAGTATAAATAGTAAAATTGTATTTGTTGTATTTTTATGAATGTTTTTTTCATTTTTATCAAAAGAAAATTTTGGAAAGTATTTAGTGCGTAATATCTTTCAATATTATTTTTTCCATTAATTTCAGACACACAGTACATTGTGCCAAAAGATCAGAATTCTATGTTTCTAAATATAACAAAACCCAAGCACTATCCACCGCACTAAATACAAAACCCAAGAAACTATCTCTTGGTAAAGCAAAACCAAGCCATGTGCGTCGGGTTTAAACAAAGGAACTTTCTTTCCTTTACCACAAAAATCAGTCCAGCGCCTTCGCACCCCAACACCAAGAGACTCTCTTTTCCCTGTCCGCCTTGTTCGAAGGTCCTCGCCTTCTACAAAAATTTTCAACTCCCACAGTAGAGTAGGAGGATGGCACCAAATTCTCCAAAAATCTACAGCAGCTGGTTCAACAGTAGCTGGACACTACATAGCATCTGTAATTTGTTTTAGTTTTTGTTAGAGTAACTTGTTATTTGATCATATGCATATCTTGATACTAAAAACAAAATGAGAAGGTCTTGAGTCTAAGCTTGGTAAAATTTGGATGGAATTTTATTTTAATTCTTATCTGCTGATATTTCAACTGTGAAAAGATGATTGATGTTATTAACATATTTTTAGTGTACTTTTAATATATAATTATACTTAAGCAAATAAAAATTATACTATTTCTTGTGATTATTTAAATAACATGTTTTATACATCTGCAGATTTGTGTAGTATATACTATTTGGGTCACATTTGTAAAAAAAATTCTGAAATTTTATGTATAAAATAGATTAAATTTGATCATTTTTCTACAGAGAATGATTTATGAATAGATGCTTTGTGTTCATAGTTAACTCCCCACAGGGGGCTCACCTTCTTTAGGTGAGTACGGGTGTCACAATCCCGAGGTGCCCTAGTGATCTTTTCCTTTTCCAACGGGGTTTACTGTCTTTGGTAAACATGGGCTTCACGAACCCGGGGTACCCTAGTGATCCTTCTCTATTTTCGACCCTCTTTCTTGTCATTCAATTCATTCTTTCTTTCTCTTCCCGTCTAGACCACAGATATTAAAACAAATGTTTGGCGCAGTATAGCTGAAATCGGCTCTTGCGCCAATAAACCCCAAAATCAATTCAATTCAGTTCATAGTTAACTATTAATCTAATCTCACATTTGCTCACTAGAGGCTTTTAAAGTCCTAACTTTTCACAAAAAAGATGTTCTATGGACTGAAACAAACTATTTTTCTCATCTCAGCCTCATAACGTTTTTCTATTAGCATGGCTTAGAAATTATAGAGAGGGTTCCAGCTCACACATGGTTTTTCAATAGAATTTGGAAATTACTAAGCCTTCCCAATACTCTTTTATAACTCTTCTGCAGTATTAATGAAACTAAATTAACAACAAATCAGTAACTGTAAAATAACTGCTTTTTAAATGTGTTAAGTATTCATTCGCGAAGAGTATTTGTATTTTTTTGGTATTCTGTTAATCAATAAAAAAATGTTAAACCTTTTTAATTTAAAGATTTCAGCTGCTGAAGATGGGAATAATTCATTTTCAAGCGTTACAGAAGAAATTATTAAGACTTTGCAGGAGGGCAAAATTAGAAAATATTATAAAGATCATATACAAAAAATGGTTTGTATTTTATTTTGTAAGTGTATTTAAAATTGAGCTTGTTTAAAATAAATTTGAAACCTGAAATATTTATAGTTTTCTATGAAATTCAGTAACAGTCTTGAAATCTTTATATATAAAATATACTTGTCACAGTGTATGTCCGCGATGGACTCCGAAACTACTCAACCGATCATAATATAATTTTGCGTACTGTGTGTCATTTCGTCCAACTTAAAACATAGGATGGTTTTCATTTCAATTAATCACGCCATAATTTTTTTATTGCCGAAATTGTGAAGAATCCGGAAAAAATGTTGCCAGATTCCTGTAAGGGATGCTCATGTGTCTGTGGAAGCAGATATTGCAACAGAGGGTGAAAGTTTTCGGTACTCTCGACGTTATTTAAACAGCCATCCGATTTTTGTTTTTTAAATCAGACAAAAAATAATTACGGAACCGGAAAGATCATTTCTTTCGCCACGATACGGTATAATTTTTTTTTTGTGCAAAATAATGATATTTTCTATTTTTAAGATTTTATTTTAAAAATGAGTTAAAACTGATGCGTTTTTATGAAAATTTTTTTCTAAACCATTGCGTATGAATTTATTTTCGTGTTATTAAAACGGTATTTTTTACTAAATAATGTCATTCTTTTTTCTTTTTGAATCAGTCGTTTCAAAAATAAATTGCGAAACACTTTTTTTTCTACGATTTTTTAAAAAAATACTCAAAATTTTAACTCAACATTAAATAACTTCGTCATTTATTAAAATTATCGTACGAAACTTTTTATACGTTTGTAGAATTATGTTATCCAATTTCTGTGCAAAGATTGAAAAAATTGCTTAAAAATTACGGATTTTAAAATTTCTTTGTGATTTTCGTAAAATACCGTTTTTGCAAGAAATAATTTAAACAGTCTTTTTTGTACATTTTTTTATTTATTTTTAAGTACTTTGTTTTTGCAATTAATGTGTAAAATTTCAAAACTTTAATGGGAAAGTTAAGCCCTCTAAAAAAAATGAAAACTTAAAAAAAAAATCTCAATTGCCTCAAGGTCACTTTGCGTTTGCTTTCTGTTTGGGAAAGGTTGAGGTAGTTTTGAGTCTTTTGCTGCGTAGTAAATAGGGGAATTCCCTCATAACACGGGACGCTCATTCATGTAACGCATCACAACCGATAGTTTTTTTTATTCTTAAAGATTGATTTATTGAAGAACAGTAGAATATAAGAAAAAAAATCATAAAAAAATATAAGCAAATATTCTTAAATATATTTTCATCACATAGTATTATTTTCTATTTGAATTTATACTGTGAAATAAATCAATATCGTTGCATTTAAATAAAAATTATTTTAAAAACTTTGAGTATCAGTGATTTAAAAAATAAAAAGCCCAAAACTTTTTTGAACAAACTTTAATAAAACACTCAAAATACTTAATAATTAATAATTTCTTCTTTTATAAAGATAGTTGCATGAAATTTTTTTCCCGTGTGTCGAACATTCCAAAAAATCCTCACAATTTTACTTCAAGATTTAAAATAGTAGTGAAATTTTGTAATTTTAAAAATTTCTACTTTTCTGTCTTTTTTCAACATACAACTATTTTTAAAAAGGCTACATTTTCGTTTCCGGAACTAAAAAATTGCAACGAAAGAATTGAAAAGTGAGTGAGTGATTTATAAATTCGCACTGTTCGCCTATCCGAGGGTGTTTGGCGACGGACCTCGAAATTTTCAACCATGGTCAAGTGACGAGGACGACACATGAGCTTTCACCCTTCTCTCCTAATTACCACACCACACCAATGCAAGAACAAATTTCGAAAAAGGGAGTTTTAATGACATGTTAAAGAAATCACTCATATCGTGCATACACACACATAAGTGCTATCGTCCTGAGGGAAACAGGAAATTCCCTTGGGGATTAAGTTATTTACTCAGTAAAAACCTGTGCAACGCCGGGCTAAGCGAAGAGGAAAGAAACAAAGGCGTAAAAGTAATTTCGAAGCATATATTGGAAGTGCTGATTTTGTGTAGAGAAGGAAAAATGTTAAATGAGAAAACCATTGATATGCACTCATGGGCCTTGCACTCACATCGTACGCGTCACACCCACACAAAAGTGCTGGCATCAGAAAGAAAGGAGGAAATTAACATGGGGATTAAGTTATACCCTCGGTAAAAGCCCGTGCAACGCCGGGCCGGGTCAGCTAGTTTAATATATTTTTTCTCCTTTAACTTTTTTAAAATTCAGTGTTTCTTAAGATTTCATTATTTTCCTTCAAATGCTCTTGAAAGGGCATCTTTTCTTTTTTGTCATAAGTGTAAATAAAATTTATTGAATGTACTTAAATAAATTATTAGAGGTATTAAATTTTTTTAGAGCTTATATAAAGTTCTTCAATTCTTTTGATAGAAATATGCACTAAAATGTTTTATTCTAAAATCTTAGTTTAAAATACCTATAAGGTAATTTTTATATAAGCTCCATTTAATCTTAATTATCTTGATTGGCATTCTATTGGGCACTTTATTTGCTTTAGAATCTTTTTTAGTGAAAAATATTTCATTTTCATTAAATCTTTTTTGCTTATTCCATATCTATTTATCTTGAAGATTTTAATTTTTAATAGATATACTTTTGCTGATGATGATATGTCGCATGTTTCTGATTTTCTATATAGAAATATATTTATATTTCATCTTTACATGGAGTTTGCCATTTAAAACAAATAGCCATTTTAGCTTTAAAAATATGGATTTTTTTTTCAGAAAGAGTAGAATTTTTTTGAGAATGAAAAATTATATTTAAAAAATATTCCAGGTTGAAGAGCTGTCTGCAAAGTTAAAAATTGAAGAAAACAATGCTTGTGTTTATGTAATTGGAGGAACAAGTGGTGTTAGTAAAAATGCTCAACAATTTTGCATGTGAGTAATGTTTTCAGTTAGTAGTAACATATCTTACCAATCCTTCATGTTATTAATCATGTGATTTTGTGATTTTTTTTTGATATTTTTAAAAATTTAAGTTTGATTAACACATTAAAATTTTTTCAAAGGGATTGAGTAATTTTTTAAAATTGTATATCATCTGATATGTTTCCGTCAAAAACTTGAACAAACCATTTTAATTTTTTTAAAAAAAAGAATGTAAAAACCGTTTAGGGTTTTTTTTAATATTAAATACAAAGTGGCTTATTCTTTCTAAGATTTGTTTTGCTTTCTATCAATGTAATGCAATTTTGATATTTTTTGTAAAATTATTATGTTAATTATTTATTTATATTGAAATATTAATTTTTAGGTTTATATTATATTTATCTTTGTTCAACATATTGCTTCTATTAATTATACAATTCCTTATAATAAAAGTTCTGTATGTACAAGCCCATGAAATATATAAGTGCCACTCCCGTATAAAGGCATCTCAAAATTTGAACGTCTTTGCGAGTTTATTATAAAATCTTTCTTTTTTTAAGAAAAAGGATCTTCGAATCGAAATCTGTCTAAATCATTTGAAAATTATTAGATTTATGTTATATAATTCAGCATTTTTCTAAAACTATAACATGTTTGAAAAAATGTATGAAATTTTAAATTTCAATAGTATAATTTACTAGCTGAAATGCCCGTTCTTTGCATGGGTTAAGTTTTAAAAACATAAAATTAACCAATTATAGCAATTATATATTTTTAGGGAGGGTAAAACTCTGTATGAAGTAGTGTAACAAAATTAAAAATATTTTCTTTTAAATGATAGTTCACATTATAAATAATTTTAATCAAATTACAATTTAGCCTTAAAGTAAATAATAATTTAACAAAAATAAATATTTCAATGTAAGAGATAATTAGCATGCTAAAAAAGTAAGTAATCATTAACAAAAGCAAATATTTCTATGTAAGAGAGAAAATTAGCATGCTAAAAGAGTAAATAGATATGAATGAATACAAATATAAATAAAAACTATAACAGAAAAGTGATAGCAGTATTAAGTTTCTGCTATGGGATCTATAGGTGAAATAACCTGTAATAGATAAACAGGAAGAAAAAAAATTAATGATGAACTTATTCACTAAATGCTATCATAAATAAGAAATATTAGGAAGCCTTTAACTGGAAAAGAATTAAATTAGTATTACATGAGGTATAGGCGCAATATTATGTAACATCTCTGTAATACATCTAATATAGAGTATTAGATGCAATTCAATACTAAAAAAAATTAATAAGTATGAACTAAAATCAAAATCGATCTAAAACAGATCTCTGTTGAAATAGTCCAGAACCAACAACAGTACTGAATGAAACAAATAATATAAACTATAACATGTTGCTAAAAAATTAATTATTGAAACAATACTTTTTACAATATGTCTATTAAAAATTATAATTTAATTGGGAAGAGCTAACGAATGAATACATACAGTGATAAATAGCTATAGTGGTAATTGAAATATATATATCATATATGGACAGTATGGTAACATAAAATATGCATATGATCTCCAAGAAACTATGTGAGGAACAGATAATCAGAGGCAATGTTAAACCATGATGACATGAGATGTAAAATCACGTCAACACTGAATTTTAAAGAAATCTAGAGGGAAATATAAGAATCTTTTCAAGGTGCATCTTTCTTCTGCACAGGCATTTTTTCTTATCACACATGATACAGTTTTCTGGTTTGCAAGATTGTCAGAAGGGGGGGGGGGCAAAGTTAAGTCATGATGATAAATCTGGTCAGCATTGAATTCAAAGTAATCCAAAAGAAAATATAAGGATATTGTTTCAAGTGCAACTCATAGTTTCAACAAACAGCTTCTTGTTTAAAAAAATTTTGGATTTTTTTCATTTAAAACAAAAGATGAGTTCTTATCGGTCATTGGGACCATAAGGCCAAAAACAGTGGTATGCAGAAAAACATGGTACGTTCTGGTTTCTCATAAATTGGAAGTATTATATCTTCACAATATTACCAACATCTTAATAACAATTAGTTTGAACTTAGTGTCATTTTCCTTCTTTTTTACTTTAAGATATACTTCTCTACAATGAAAAAAACCTTGAATATGTTGATAAAGAAAGAATAACAATAACTTTATTTTCAATGACAGAAAATGTGGATTAGATATGTAAAACATGTAACATTTATATGTAAAAAATGTATACAATGCATGTGTATACACTGCTGGCCACCGTAAATGCAACACCCTGAACGAAGCGCACAAATAACATGAAATTTACAACATGCATAAGAGGAGGTGAGATATGCAAATGATGAGAATTTCAGCGCAGATACACATCGCGCACGCCTGTGGCACCACCTCAAAGCACTATTTAAGGCTTGGAGATTTCGACGATTTCAATTTCGGCAATTGTGTTTTTCTTGTAGTTTTCTCAAAAAAACGATCAGTTATGTCTTGTAGAAAACAGCGATCAGCTTTTGATCAAGTATCCGAGTTCGACAGAGGAAGGATGGTGGCCTACCGAGATTGTGGATTATCTTTCAGGGAAATCGGTAGTCGTGTTGGACGAAACCAAACAACTGTAGTGACCGTTGGACACAGGAGGGTACGACGGACCGACGTGGTTGATCGCATCCACCTCAGTGCACCACTTCGCGTGCGGACAGGTAAATTGTGTGCATGACAGTGATGGATCGCTCAGTCACATCATGAGCCATAGCACAGCACATTGAGTCTGTAACGCATCATTCAGTGTCTGTGCGTACCATTCGACGCCGTTTACAGCAGAGTGGTCTGTCCACAAGACGTCCATTGCTTGGTTTACCTTTGACGCAGAATCACAGACGTCTCCGCCGCCAATGGTGCGATGAAAGAAGGATTTGGGCGGCAAAATGGAATGAAGTTGTCTTTACTGATGAGTCATGCATCTGTCTGCAACACCACGATGATCGGAGTCGAGTCTGAAGACGCTGTGGAGAGAGGATGCTGAACAGCTGCGTTATGCACCGTCACACTGGTCCTGCACTGGGTATTATGGTATGGGGCGGTATTGAATATCACTCTCGCACTCTTCTAGTACGCATTGCCGGTACTTTAAACAGCCAGCGCTACATCTCCAAGGTGTTGGAGCCAGTTGTCCTTCCTTACCTTCAGGGCTTGGCCACAGCCATATTTCAACAGGAAAATGCGCGACCACACGTGGCACGCATTGTCCAAAGATTCTTCGTCAATCACCAGATTGAATTGCTTCCCTGGCCGGCTCGCTCTGCGGATCTTTCACCGATAGAAAACATGTGGTCCCTGGTTGCTTAACGATTGACCCAGATTACACCCCCAGCTGCCACACCAGATCAACTTTGGCAACGTGTGGAAGCTGCTTGGTCTGCTGTACCCCAAGAACACATCCAAAGTCTCTTTGAATCAATGCCGAGGAGTGTGGCAGCGGTGATCTCCAACAATGGCGGCTACTCTGGCTACTGATTCTGGCAGGAACCACACTTCACAGAATTCTGTAAATTTAATCATTTGATACTTGGTCAACATGTTATCTACAAAATAAATTTTGTTATGCTATCTCTTGTCTTTCTTGGTGTTGTATTTATGGTGGCCAGCAGTGTATATACAATCAGCACGAAGAATAGTTAGTCAGAGGGAAAATTACTTCAATGTGCACCTAATCGCATCCATAGTTTTTCTAACAGATGGGGTTTTTTTTGCAAACTAATGGACATGACATGAGAATAAAAGCAGGAGAAGTGTAGTTTGTAAAAAAAACAACCCCTTTGTTATTTGTGTCATAAATACATAATCATGATCGAAGATTTCGTTTTCAAAAAGCCTCACAAATTCGGCTGAAAAACTGACTTTTGATTCTTTGTATTTCATTATTACTGTACCTACAATGATAAGAAAAGGATAGTTCAGAAAATATATATCTGAGACACTGAAATAGAAATTATGATATTAGTTTAAATTGTTTATCTAAAACAGAAAAGGCCCTAATTTTGATAAAATTACCATAAACAGTTTTGAACAACAACAACAACAAAAAATACACATAACAGAAAATCTTAAATATTTAAAATTTAAAAAAAAATAAAAAAAAAGAAATAAATATAAAAGTAACCTCGCATATAGTAGAAATTAACATTAATTCTATCCAAAAACGCTACTTTAAATATATAAATTAAGGTCTGATTTTGATGAAACTACTATAAAGCAGCTCAGAACAAAATAAGCAAGTCAAAAAAATCTTATATGTAAATAGAAATTCTAACTTAAATCACAATATTGACACACAATATGTTAATCCCAATTAGATTGAATTGAGTGTCATTTTCTTTAGTTAAATTTTTCTACTTTTTTGAAACAATGGAAAAACGTGGAATTTGCCAAGAAAGGAAAAGGGTATGTATTAGCATCACAGCTGCAAAATCTACACTACGATATCAAAACAACAGATTCTTGTGTGTTTTATATGAAAATAAGTCAAATTTTGGCGAAAAAAAGTGTCATTTGGGCTGCTATGACTCTAATATGTATCAGGAAAAGCAGTACCCTTTTTCTTTTTCATTGGAAGGAAATGTTGATACTTATGTTTAATTGCACCAATGCCAACATTCAAAATAATTCGCCAAGTTGGCAATACTGATTTTGCATGTGATGTACGCGCTAAATTGAGGCAACCATATGCTTCGTTTCATGTAATGTTGGCAATAGGTTTAGGTTGCTGTAATATGTAAGAACCAAAAAGTGGTAGGAAAATTTTTTTTGGTACTTATATATTATTGCAACAATTGCCAAATGTATTGATAACTCGCCAAGTTGGCAACTGCGATTTCCTATGTGTCATCTGTGCCGAACCGGCAACCATGTACTTTGTTTCATATAATGCTTCCAATAGGTTTTGATAATACATAAGTACTTATTTTTTGACCAAATAGTCATGCTATGCATTTGGAAGTTAGCAGGAAGTACAGCAGAAATGTAATATTCAGGTGATGACTTAGTTTTATGTTATACTTATTAAAGGGCTGGATGTTGTGATATCAACATCAGATGGATTGTAGCTTAAGTACAGCCGTAGATTGATAGTACCACTAACGTTCAGTTTTGCAAGAACCACAAACCTGAGGTCCTTACAACTGATAAGTACCAAAATATGTAAAAAATTTTTACAAGTCGACTCTTTAAAAGTCAACATAAAGTTAGTTACCAACACAGAAGAAGCAAAAATATTTCAGATACAGCTTAAAGGTTTAAAGAGAGTTCCCTCAGGCTTTCTTGGCGCTAATAGTAAAGCTATGAACATCAAATGAAATAGGATATCGGATGGTATGAAAATATCATTACATGTAGCGAGTACAGTAATTATGTTAGGCCTTGCAAGAAGGCTTTCCATTACACAATCAACATATAGTATTATAAATCGCAAAAATATATAAGAAGTAAATCATGCACAAAAATAAAACAGATACATAAATTTAATGATCATTAAAATAAAAAATGGCCTTGCTGAAAACAGATCATGCCTAATATGTAAGTACCTAAATTTCTAACTTAAATCATAATATTGGCTATCTGATAATTCCAATTAATTTGAATGGAGTGTCATTTTGTTTGGTACTTACATATTATCGCAGCCTATGGGCGAGATTACATGAAATGAAGTACCTGGTTGCCAATTAAGCGGGTATGACACACATGAAATAGAGGTTGCCAATTTGCCTAGTTATTAATAAAGTTGGTGATTGTTGTGATAATGTCATTACATTTTTTTATTGTTATAGGCTAGATTTTTGTACTATTTCGCTACATCGCTGAAAGATGGAATTTGCTGATAAAGGAAGAAAAGCAATTACCTTTTTTGGTACTTACATATTATTGCAAAAATCACCAACTTTATTTTTAACTCACCAAGTTGGCTACCCTGATTTCCTATGTGTCGTACACACTGAATTGGCAACCAGGTGTTTCATTTCATATAGTGTCACCAATAGGTTGGGATAATACATAGGTATCCCTTTTTCTCTTTCAACGAAAGGAAATGTCATTGGAACAGCTTTTTTTAGACCAAATGGTCATGCTATTCGAATGGAAGTAAGCAAGACGTTCCACTTAAGTACACTGATATTCAGGCGATGATTTAGTTCTAAACTTTACTTACTTTGGGGCTGACAACCTTCTGTGTGTCGTGATATCAACATCAGATGAATTGTAACCCAAGCACAACCGTAGATTGACAATACCACAGACATTCAGATTTGCAAGAATAAGGAAAAGCAACTGCAAACCCAAGGTCCTTACTACTGTTTAGTACCAAAATATGTACAAATGTTTATGCATTTTTGACTTTTTAAAAATAACAAAGTTAATAAACAACATGGGGAAAACAAAAATTTCTTAGATGCAGTAAAAAGGTTTAAAGAGTGTAATCAGGCTTTCTTGGTGCTCATAGTACAGCTAAGATTAATCAGGAGCATAAAATAAAATAGAACATTGGCTCAAGTGTAGTATAGGGGGTCCCTTTGGATTTGACGATTTTTGGATTTGACGATCTAGATATAATGGTGAAATAACATTAATTCTGGCTTCCTGACACTTGTTGCTAAATGAAGTAGCCTGGCGACCTATTTTGGTCACCAAAAGAAATTGGCATCGCCAAGCCCCCCCCCCCATACTACACTTTAAACTAGAACATTTTATGAAAGTAAATATCTTTAAAAGAGGCCAGTACAATAAAATCATTAGACCTTGCAAGATGGGTAGCGGTTCCATTATGCAATCAACATGCATTATTACAAACCAAAAAAGTATATAAGAAATAATCATAAGTAAAAATTACACAGATACATATATAAATTTAATGCAGTGGCTAGGCTTTAGTATCACCCACTCATGTTGTTGGGCTACAATCCATCTGATGATAAGGTTGTTGTTGCCTAAGTCAGTTAAGCTTAGAACTAAACCTTTACCTGAATATCAGTAATCTTTAACGGTATACCTTGTCCACTTCCAACCGTATAGCATTACCATTTAGTTTGAAAAAGCTGTTCAAAAATAACATCCATTATCTGTTTGAATTTTCGGAAAAGAATAAATACGTTATACATCGAAAGTCTACTGTTGCCAAACTGTAAAACAAAATTTAGAAAGAACATTTTCTTACGACGATTTTTTCGAAAAACAAATGTAATTCCATCATAAAGAGTAAAAAATTAAATAAATACAGCCATAAATATATATATTTACAACAAAATGTCCTACAATCCCCCCAAAAACTGCTCAAAATATTAATTTTTTCAGAGTTATATCTCCGTTTAGCTGAAAAATCGCTTAAAAATTCAGTTTTAAAAAAAAATCTAAAGCGAATTTCGAAAAAACTCTTTGAGGTTAATAGCATAAGGACTTACAGCTTCTATGTGCCAAGTTTCACACTTCTGTGTTGCTTAATTTAGCCAGAATAGCTGAAACACGCCAACTCTTTCTTTTATATATTAGTATAAAGTTTTTTTTAAGTGAATGATGTGTATATTTTAAAGTTAATTGAAAAATAAAACCTTTTATTTTGAAACGGTAACATTTATTATAATTTATGGATTTTCCAGGATGTAAATGTTTATTTCCCTGATAGTATTAAATAGAAAATTTTTAACATCTTTTTGGTAGAAAATGATGTAAGTTGTGAACTTAACAGAAAACTTAAATTATACATTCATTTTCGTAAATTCGACCAAGCTTTCTATTCTATTAATGGATTATGATTAAAAAGGTTTGTATCTTAAAAAATTTTCAAAAATGATACATTTCTCTTATTTGTGCATTGAACATTTCTCATAAAGTTTTATTTTCCTGTAATTAATTAAAGATCTTTGTTATTAAGATATTTATCTTTAAGAATGTTTAATTTATTTATTTTTGAGTTGGTAATGAGTATAGTAAATTAATTTATAAATAGTGAAACGAATGAAATTGTGTATCGTTCTACTTGAGTAAATGCTTTTGACTTTGTAATCTGACACAGCTTTGTCATTATTTTATCTTCTATGTTGTATATTTTATCATGTAATGCAGAATGATCAAAGCAATTTAATTGATAGCATGTCTCAGTGCAAATATCTCAATACCCGAAAATTTTATTAAAAAATTATTTGAGCTAATTTTTTTGCCTTTTTTTTACAAGAATATGCATATATATAGGTGTATAAAATAATTACAAGGCTATTGCAGTAATTAGTTATCTAAAAGGCTCAGTGTTATCATTAGATCCACTGATATTAGATTTCTGTTAAAAGTTCTATCCAAACATTAATATTTAAAAAAATCATCAAATGTGATACGCAAAAATGATTGATAAAAAAAAATTGCTATGGGGGGGGGGGTAAAAGAATGATCAAGGAAAAATTATTATCCTGTTTATTCAGTAACATGCATGTAAGCAAGCAACCATAAATTATATTTTACCATTCTTTTCAAAGTGTATGTTTGATATGGTGTGATAGAGTTGATGCCAAATTGAATAAATGAAGTAGAAATTTTTGGCTTTGGTTTCAAAGCAAAAATTAAATGTCACAAATAGGAAATGATAAAAAAAAATTTACCATGAATATTTAGTTTGAAACATTATATGTAATGTACTGTAAAATCCAGCGTATAATGCACACTTTTAACACCAAAAATAAGATCAAAATTTATGGGTTCGCATTATCGCTGTGTATAAAAATGATACTTTTAAAAATAAAAAAAGATGAGCATAAAGAAAATTAGACTTCTGCATGTATCGAAATACTGTTTATTTTAAAGGTACAAATTATTTTTTGAACTTAAAGAGTTGCACCTCTGGAAATATACTATTTTTTTTTTCAAAAGCCTGGGATAATACCTTGAATAAATTACTTAAAAATACGAAAGCACTACATATGTACATTTCAGGTTTCTTCATATAAAAGGGAGTGAGCGTTATATGGAGAATATACATCAAAATTAAAAAGTGCAGCATGAAAGTATAGGGGAGCATTATACACTGGATTTTACAGTAATTGAACCTACTGCCTGGAAGAAAATATTCATCCTTATTAAATAATCACATGCTGTAAAATTTCTTGCAATTCTGATAATAAAATCAAACTTGTAGTTCTCATGTATCAATGTTTCACACCTGCAGAAGTTGAAATTTTAATCAACTTGAATCCCATCTTCATAAATTGAACATCGTAAATCCTTTAATGTGCCACTTGATCTTTTGTTTGAAAAACCTAAAAGTTTACCTTCTAAGATTTACTTGTTTCTATCCAAAAAAATATTCATCTTTTGTCTAGAAGAAAAATATCTGCTTTCAAATGTAATTAAAAGATTGTTACATCTACAAATCCAGTACTATAGAATATCACATGTGAAAAGAAATCCTTGATTGTGCTAGTATTATGGATTTGAATGTGAAACTTAGAGAAAAATATTATATCATGGCTCATATGAAATAAAATTATCCATGTGATTCTGACTGGGCATAATTTCAGGTCTTATTTTTGGGCAATTGTAAAATGGATTTTTTAGTAACATTCTGCTGTAAAAAGTATAAAATATTATGTTTAATAGAAATATTGCTGAGAACATAAAATTAATTTTGCTGCAGTAAATTTTTGGTTGAAATTTGTAATAATTGATTTTAGTTTTTATATTTTTTTTTAAAAAATTATATATGTGCTGTATATATAATTTAAACATTTTTCCTTTCAAGTCATTTGGGTGCTGAACTTGCCAAATTACCTGGCTTGAATTTAGTAACTGAAGGTTTCTTTGGAGCTGGAGACTTAGTTGGAAGAAATTTTTGTGAGGAAAAAGAGATTCGGGCTAAGGGACAGAGACATAGTATATACCATGTTATTCCTTACAAGGACCATAATGTAAGTGTTAACTCCTTTGTGTGTGTTATGAATAATTTTATTTACAATTAATACAGTTCTTTTTAAATAATTTTCAGATAAGATTACTGGAAAAAAAATTAATGAACTTGATAATATTTAATTGATCCAGCTAAGTCGAAATGTTTATTTTCCAACCTAAGGAAATTTTTATGATTCGTCCTTTCATATCCCCTTGCAATATTTAACATAAATAATACTTTCAGATTTAAGTGAACTCAATGGTATATAAAGAAAGTAATATAAATATATTTAATAAAAAGTTCTTAAATAGTAATTTCCTGACGAAAGTTAGATCATTAATAAAATTGCAATATGAAAAAAGATAAGAAATGTTTAATTTTGAGTTCAGCAAGACTTCTAAAATTGTAACCAAATAGTATTATGTAATAAAAAGTTTCTTTGGTTTTTTTTTAATGCATTCTGTTTAAATGATGAAGAATAAACATTTCATAGATAAATGCATTCTCAAATCTTAATGAAATTTAAAAACTGCAAAACAAATATATTATAATTTTTTGATATAATATATTTTTGTAAGAAATTCTTAACTATTGATAATTTTCTGTTTTTGAAGTTATTTTAAGTTTCTTCTTTTGGATGTGTCCATTTCTTTTTATGAATGGAAAAGAAAGAAGTAACAAATACTGAGGAATTTTTATCCTTTTATGTTGAATATACTAGTATTTACCTATGTACATTATGACCAATATTGAAGGAAGAAACCTTGTTACTGAACAAGGAGCTTCTGTTCTTTTCAGCTTAGGTAAATAGAAAATCATAATTAACTGGAGTGTTTCTTTTATGTAGATTATCAACAACAAGGCCAGACAGAGAGATGATGGATCTTTTGAAAAAATCCCTTATGGCCAGACATTATTTTTTGGGAACTCCATTTCAGAAAGGGATGATATTGTATCTTCCACTTTTAAAATCTGTCTCTTGATAGAAGGTATGGAAATAATTCAGTTTTTAAAATTGAGATTCAAGATTTTGTTGAAACTACATTCTCTGTATGTAAACAACATTAAATTTGAAATCAAAATTTTTTCCCCCTGATTTAGAGCTTAGGTTATAATAAATCAGCATTTGATTTGATGGAACATTTAAAAATATTTTATGGTTTGGTAGAAATTTTAAGAAGAGAAAATAACCTCTTAAGCACTTTTCCCTCTTCAAGTTATTATTATGGTCATTAACTTCATTATTAAATAATGAATGTAACTCTAAATGGGATGCTGTAATCCTTTATGTAATTCATTTTAAGGGAAATCTTGATAGATGTTTTCCTCTCTGTGTAATTTTTTTTATGATTCCACGCCTTTGTCCTTAATCTCTTAAAATAAATTTTTGAACTACTAATATCTGATCACACACGATTCAACAACCCACCTAATAACTCATTTAGAAAATGAAAAATGAATGCTGCTGTAAATTGCTGCACTTCAAATTTTTACTACATATGTATTTCAAACACAAATCAATTCAATTTGCTCAAATTATTAGGGCTGTTTGATCCTTCCATTATGGATTGCATCTGATAATTGTCAGTTTATCTGTTACACACTGACATTACATACAGAAAACTTTTATTAATATCACTCCAAGCAGCACCATCTAGTGGATGATTTTTAATGCTCTTCACTTCTGAACTTTTAAGTTCACACAAACCATAAATAACTATTACTGAAGAAAGTGTAAAAACTTTTTAACATGGAAGAAATTTAATAAACATGCTATTAAAAATATTAAATATTCACTTTTGAGACTATTAATTATAAACTCTTCAATATTAAAAACAATTACACAGTTTTTTTTACAGTACTTCGTTCTTTTTTATTGTTACAAAAGCAAATCTTACCACTTCTATCAGTTAAGTTTCTATTACCTTACACATGTTTTTAGAGAAGTTGTGTTGTCATGTATGAGTACATCATCAACCTTAAATTGACCAGACATTGTAAAGGTACATCTACATTCATAGACTTGAAGGGAGCAAATAATGTTTCCTACAATTTTTTCAAAATTGATTTAACAAGGTTTGGTAATACTTATAACTGTTAATTAAGAAGTGTTTAAACTATATATATAGATGGCAATTGCATGCCATGCATACCAAGATAGGTATTCCAGGAATTTTCCTGGCATGAAACAGAGATCAAGAAACAGACTGACCAAGGATTACTTAATAGTACTTGTTGCCTGTCAGTTGACAACATACCAACTTGATATTAAAAATCTTGCAAGTAACATTAAGCAAAAAAAAAAACTTTTAACAAATGATAAGAATAGTTTATTTCAATATAAATATTTTTAAATATAATGATTTTGGGTGAAATTTTTATATTGAATTTTTATTGTATGTTCTATCTCTGTTTTGTTTTATATTTATTACGAATAAAATATTATAGATACTATCAGTGACGTACACACAAGGGGGGAAGGGGATCCCCGGGTCCGGACCCCTCCCAATGACCTTGATTTTTTTTGTTTATAATCCTGTGTGTGTATATATAGTACTTAAAATTTAATTATTTGTTATTGAAAATTAATTTTATTAATCAATTCTAATTATTTATTTAGTAATTAATTTTTTACTATTATTTTTCTCGAAAATCGACAAAATCAAAGGAATATGTTGGGCAGTGTTTAGGTGAATGGTGAATTTTTGACCCTGGACCTCTCCTCTCTCTTGAAAAATTCCTGTGTGTGCCACGGGATACCATATATGTGTGGATACAAACACATACATGATTGGCACTTGAAAGAGTTTGCATTTCTATTTATTTTAATTCTGGCATTTTGATGAAATCCTATTTGCCATCACTGATCTAGACCTAACCATTTCTTCTCTAATTTTCTTATTCTCTAACCAAAAGGAGTATTTACTGATGAGGAAATAAATAGGAGTTAGTGGGAGGGTAATCATAGATGTATATTATTAGTTGTGAATTTATCAAGGTTGTGGTCTCTTTGAAAACTGTTTCTAGCTCATTCAAAGAGAGGCTAGAGATCAATTATTTTCTTAAACAAATTTAAATATTTTTAAACTGGCTATCTCAGATCATTTTCCTCAATTCTACCTTTTGCACCTTATGTTTCCAAGTTCCACTATGTAAAAAAATTGTACAGGCAGATATTGTATGCACTCATACAAAATATTTTATCTTGACCTCTACTCAGTGATTTTAGCATTATCAAGGTATATCATTGGAAAAGTCCTCATCAAAGAATTTCTTTGATTTTTCTTTTTCGATTGAATTCTGGAGCAAATTTTTTTGGAATAGATATTAAAAACTTCGATATTAATTAATTTACCAAACGTTTTCAAGCATCTTGTGCATCTTAATTTCTAATAGCTATTTTTGATTTCATTACATAAACTTTGTAAAGCTTTAGCATTGTTTGAATTCTTTCCTGGTTCTAAGCTATGAAGGTTTAGGAAAATAATGTAAAGTTTTTATATTGTATATGTATTAGTTATTTTTGTTCAATTTAAATGAGGCTATCACATTACTTCCTGCACTTGAGTATTGCTTCCAGATATGCAAATGTTTCCTTTCTTACGAAGACTTCTTCCGATTTTGTCTCTAGTGCTTGCGCAACCATACCAAAATTCCTTATATTTTTAGGATCACATAAATATTTTCTTAACATCAGTTTTGGAAATTAAACAGAACTTTAAGCATCTTGAAGGTTAACCCTGCTGTATAAAATATTATTGGTAAAGTATTTTATTAGAATTTTTTTTGTTGTTGCAACTCTTTCCTAGCACTTGATTAATTCTTTTTCACAGCTCTATATTATTTTTCATGGTACTTCTTTGAAGGGACTATATCCATTTCTAAAGACAATTTCTATTAATTGCATCATCTAATTCTTTTAAATTACTTTTCTTTCGCGATAATTCCTATAATTTATCATTATCATTCTTTACTAAACTGTCCTAAGCCTTTTTTAACAGCTTAAAAATTGTTCTCAAAGCGAATCGCTTTCATTTTAATCTATTTAATTCTGTCTTTTTTTTTTGTTGCTTCAATATGAAATTGTACCTAAGGCTAAAACTTTCATCATCAAATACTTTTAAATATGAAATCTATTATTTTTATGCTGTTGCCTCAAACTGTGGAGAATGGTTTCTACTAAGTTCTAGTCCTTGATGGCCTGAATACAATATATTATAAATGGTGATATTACAAATATTTATATTACTCTTCAAATATTTACAGCTCGTTTATTTTGTACACAAACATATTTCAATTTAATTCAGTTATTAGGGCAGTCTAACCCTTCAATTAAGATTGCATTTGCACATCTTCATAGCTCACCTGTTGCTGATATTGCAAACATAAGAATCTAATAGACGCTTTTCAGCGCATACTTTGTATGCATCAGGGGTAAAAGTATATTTTTTAATTTCTTCTTTTATAATTTCTAGGACAAAGTTAGATTAACATAAAAATTTCATTAGGTGCTCCATTACTGTTAATCACTATGTTCAATATGCTGTCTTGCAGTTAGAGCCTTTTAAGTGAATAGTTCTGGTTAAATTTCCTTCTTTTTAGTATTGTCTTTAATGGTTTTTAATGTCGATTGTCTTCTTGGTATGGACAACTAACTTCCTATACAGATTGATCAGGAATTGGTAACATCATTTATTTTTAGTGTGCCAAGTTGTATTTTATTGGTAATATGTACACACAACTCTTTTCATCTGCTGGATTTTCTAAACTTTTCTTATGAATAAACAATTACTATTCATCAGTAGTGCACACAAAAGTTTTTCAAGTGGGGTATCCATTGTCGAAAGTTTTCCAACTCGTATCATACCTCAAGACAAGACCAGTTGATTCTTCTGATTTTGTCGATTTTGATAACAAAAAACAGTAAAAAGTAAATTATTGAATTAATAATTAGCATTAATTAATAAAATAAATTGTTAATTACAAGAACTTAATTAAATTTTATCTTATATATATGTAGGATTATCATCAATCAAAAAAAAACTCATGGGCTTTGAGGGGAGGAGGGGGTCCGGACCCCTAGGACACCCCCCTTGTGTGTGCCACTGCTATTTATGACTATTAGTTGGGACAAATCGTACTTGCACTGCACTGCTTTGTTGAAATTTGTATAATTTTATATGCATCCAATTACTTTGTTTGTATTGTTACATTTATGTAAATCATTTCAATTATCATCAATTTTGACTTTTTTTAGGAGGAGAGCGAAGTGCTTGTTTGGCAGAGAAGTTCCTTTGGAATGATTGTATAGTAATACCTGTAATTTTTAATAATCGTGCCATAGCTTCAAAACGTTGTTTAACTGCTAGCTTATCCAAGGTATGTATTTTGTAATTTTGCATATTTGAAATTTCATTATCAATAAATCATAAGTTTCTTATTGGAATAAATACTCCTCTATCTCTCTTTTGATTTGTATTTTATAATGAAAGAATTACCTAATAGTTATGTTAATTTATATATACTTGACAGTCTCTTGTATAGTGTAGTTCAAATAGAGAAAATTTAAGTGTTCATGTGTGTGTGTGTGCGCGCTTTCATCTGAAAATAATTAGTGCCAGTAGTTGTGAATCTTGAGAGTTATCGATTTTATTTTGAAAACTATGACAAACAGAATTGAAAAATTAAGGAATTCAACATTGAACTTAATCAATTTTAGGGGAAACTGGTTCATTAGAATAAATAATTTTAAAGCCAAATTCCTAAATCTGTAATGCTCAAAAACGATGATTTTATGATGGTATGGAAACTATTTTATCATTTAAGCATAAATTTGCTTTTAGATTAATTTTTCTGGAGTGATTGAAGTGAATATTACCTAATTGTATTTTAATTGGTTCTTTGCAAAGTTATATTAAAACAGCATGAGTCTAAAATGAATTTCTGTGTTATTAATATATCTTTCTAGTAGGGTTTACAATCCCGTGCCATATTTTCAATCCTGGTTCAGAATTACATTATCCAAATCCTGTGATTGGTCCCATGATTAGGATTGATCTATTTATTAAAAAAAATTGAATATTAGCATAGTTGAAATTGCATAATAAAATTGAAAATATAATTAAAAATTGATTTAATATTATTTTAAAGAAACAAATAAAAAATTAATTCATGATAAAAAAACAAATAAAAATAGTTCATAAGAAAATTTCTAAAAAAGCATTTCTTCATTTCTTGTGTTTCTGTTTTTAAGTTTATAAAAACACAGCTCGTCCAGCCTTTCATCGTTGAAACGACTTATTTTGCTACACATTGTCCTGCGGAAAAACATGCACATTCGGATTCGTAAATAGTAGGTATTATCGTCATAAAATAAGAGTATGTTCTTTTCAGGTAGTCTCCATGTCTCCCTCCATTTTCAAAAAAGAGACATTTCTTTTTGAATTTTTGTTGACAGTGTCTCAAATCTAATAGACTGCATTGATACATATACCTCTTTGATAACTTTATTTAGTTCTTCTGCTACACTTGATGGTTTTTCTGTATAAATTGATCCAGTTGTTGAATCAGAATTTGAATCAATTTCAAGTGTTACCTCATTTGAAATTGAAGATCCAGCTGCATGAGCTGTTAGTAATGCAATGGGATTTGAAGTGTCTCAAGTCTTCCAAGCAGGTCCGATATTAATTAATGGCATTTAATTGAAGAAGGAACTGTGACAAAATCTATTCTTGAGATGTTGCTTTGTGAGCGCAACCTATTTGGAGCTGCTCCTTCAATGTCTTGCCTACCTAAGGGTGTGGGGGGAAACAAGGCATCACCAGAAACTTCCATAATAACTATTATTTTATTACTATTCAACACACTAATCAACCACAAGAGAAACTAATAGAGGAGACCCCGGGAGTGATATATAAAGAGAGCAATCTATTCTTAGTGAACAACTCTTAAGTAAACAAGCACAAGTGATCTGTTTAATTTAATCCAGTTCAATCTATCTTACATTCTTAAACTTTAATCCACTAATTTATTATAGTGATAAACTCCTTTCTAAACTCACGTTGTGGTAAGGAAATAAATCTAACTTACGAATCACCGCAACAGTTCTCCAGCTCCTTCTATCCTACATTTACAAAACCTTGACTTTATATAGTCAAACTAATTTAAATATCAAGGTTTCTTCTTGAGCGATAACTTTGAAATAATGCGAAAACTAGCTCCAAAGTTTCCCCAAGAGGATTAGTGATAAGGTCGGGTATAGATCCGTCACAGCTTATATTATTGTGTAAACATTGCAGTGAGCGACTTAGATCTGTGCAACATTCTCCCATAGGACAAATGAGAGCTATGCATATATGTTTCTTTTTACCTATAGCACACTTATAATTGCACAAAAAAATTCTACGTAAATATTTCATAAAAAAAATATAATTTTTTTAAAAAATAAATTCTTAGAAAATGTTTATGAGAAAAAATTTTTAAAATATAATTTAGACAAAGATTAAATCCCATGATTTTGAGATTGGAAAAAAAACCGGGATCCCGGGACTAAAAATCCTACTAGATATCTTCCAAAAATTCTAATTGCCTCTGTCCAAGTAAGCTGACACCGGGCATTCTGAGGATGGGAGAAATGCCCGTTTTCTGACCTTACTCACGATGGCGAGAAAGTTACAGAAGAAAATAAAAGAAAACAAATATAAAATTTCACGGTTTAACACACACACCCGCCTCGAACCCTTCAAGGTTCAACACGTGAGAAAATTGACATTAAATGTATTCAGTAGAAAAAAAGCTAATAAGATACATGAAATGTAGTACCAGATTCAAAATACTTTGAAAAAAAATTTTCAAAATAAAATTCAGACAAAAATTTAATCCCGGGGTTGCAAACACTACTTTCTAGGATAATAAAATTAAATAATAAAATTGTATATATATATGTGCATGTAATGCTTTCACTATGTTATATGTAGTTGTGGTATGAGAAATAACAGAGTAGAAAACATACTTTACTTGTTTAATTGAAACAGCAGTGTGCAACTTATTGAATGAAGTAGTGACCTGATAATATATATATATGCAGGGTGTGTAGGAAGTACAGAAACGACTCATAATCATATAGGAATGCAGGGTCGAAAATGCCGTAGTTACGAGCTATGGTGTAAAGAAGCCGAGAAAAAGAGTTGAAACAGCTACACATTAATGGGACAAATAACATTTTATTGAAAGGTACTACAACAGGTAGCTCGAAATTTCAACCAGAAGTCGTCTCGCTGGACTGATAGCAGCGCTGCATTTAATACCTTACATTCTGGAAGGTTCATGGAATATCACGTCTCCTCATAGCAGGTACAGATTTTCGAGCGATAAGGTCTACAACTGAAGGAAAGGGCATCTCGTACACCCTCTTCATCTGACCCCAGAAGAAGTAGTCCATGCATGATAGGTCCACTGATCTGGGAGGCCAATAAACCGGGCCCACCATGATCTATCCACCACTGTCCAAATGTTACGTTGAAGTGTTTTTCGCTGACTTGAACTCTGTAATGTGGAATTGCCCCCGTCATCCTGGTAGTACATTAAGTGGTGCAATGATGGAGGAGCATGTGCTCTGTCAAGAAGTTTAAGCAGGACTTGTTGCAAGAAGATCAGATATACCCTACCGTCCAAAGGGCTGGGCATAAGATACATTCCAGTGAGGCAGTCTCCAAGAATGCTGGCCCAAACATTGATAAGAAACGCTATTGAGCTGCACGGGATTGCATTTTAAATGAGGACTCCGAAACCTACACATGCTAATTAATGTTGTGCTGATTAATGTGTTGCTGTTAATGTTCTTTTTCTTTGCCCCATAGCTTGCAACTACGGCATTTGTGACCCTGCATTCTTAAGTGATTCCGAGTCTCTGTATACCCCTACCCCCTATAAATACCGTAGTTGCAAACTATGGTACAAAGAAGAACAGCAACACATTTACAGGACAGAAAACATTTTATTGAAATGTGGTTGTTCTACAGGTGTTCGAAATAACGACCAGAAGTCGTCTGTCAGGCCTTAACGCGGCACTGCATGGAATTCCTTATGCTCTGGAAGATTGCACCCGGCACTCTTGCTGTAGATGGTGCTGAACGGAAGTTTTCGTGAACACCATTCTAACTGGAAGTCGTCATTCACAATTCGTTAACGGAGGTAATAGGATGAACTTGTGTTCAAAAGAGGAAATTGTCGATATGCTGATCGTGCATGTAGATATGGATTGTGACAGGCTCGGTGGTTATACTAGGAATGGTACAACTGGGGTGTACCACATATTTCGACCTTCAGAAGTGTAAATAGGTGGTCACCTGATATGTATTCTGTAACGTGAACTACAATGAATCGACAGCCAGCGACGAAGACACTTGGCAGTGAAGAGATGGTCTGATAGAAGACAATCCAAGCACGAGTACTCAAGTGATAACCCTCTGTCAGGCCTGCCAGACGATTTTTGGTCGTAGTTTCGAACATATGTTGAAGAACAACCTTTCAATAAAATGTTTTTTGTCCTATTAACGTGTTGTTTCTGTTCTTTTCGTTTGCTTCTTTGCACCATAGCTCGCAACTACGGAGTTTGCGACCCTGAATTCCTATGCGATTCCGAGTCGTTTCTGTACCTCTTACCCTGCAAGTTTGTCGGTCTGGTAGTGAATCACCCTTTTTTTTTTTTTTCGTATTGTAATGACAACTTTAACTGTATTTCGGCTGTTCTACTTTATTTCAGTCGAAACTTATTAGCTTTTGTTAACTGTTTGCTTAAAAACCCTCTCCTTGTTTTGTTTAAATATTTGTTACTTGTTATATGTTTGTATTGTATGATTTATCTGTACAATCTTAAAACATCGAATCCTATTAGCTAGAAAATTTATATTGCGTCATATTATTAAAATAGGGTTATAAAATGAAGTACCGTAATTTCGCACGTATAGTCCGCACCATCGTATAGTTCGCAGACACGATTTTATATAAAAAAAATTGCAAAAATCGTCAGATAGTCCGCACCACCGAATAGTCCGCGGACTATACGTCCGAAATTACGTTATCTTAATACGACAATACTAATGTATTTTAGAAGCAAAGAACTAAGTATAAATAGAAAAAAAGTACTTCCTTTACTAATATACCTTCAGAAATAAAACGCTAAATACAAATAAAAAACAGTGCTTACTAATTAATCATATATTAATTAATCACACAATCTACTACATTAACGAAAACCTTCTAAGTCCGATTCATCGGTATCAAAATTAAACAGTTCTAATATATTTTCGGGAAGAGTGTCCGAAAGTTCATTTTCAGCATCACTATCTTCACTGTCAGTGATTTCCTCGCTTTCACTAACAATCCCGTCTTTTATAAATCCCGATCATCGGCATTTCACGACAGCCTGTTTTTTAAATTTCAACGATTTTAACCGTGAACAACCAGCGTATTATCCGCACTGGTGGATAGTCCGCAGCTTCAAAAATTCGCATTTTAAACACAGATATTCCGCGGACTATACGCGCGAAATTACGGTAATTGCTTTTTATTTAAAAAAAAACAACTTTGGAGTTTGATTTTTGATTTTTAAAAAAAAAATTAATTTAGAGCTCACCTTAACACATTCACTGACATAGCTTTGGTAGCAAATCAAATGGTACATGCCGCTTTGTCCATGAATGTGTCATTAAACTTGAAATTATTTTATATATCGAGCACATGTCTATTTTCATGAACTTTAAAAGGAACATTAACTTAATTATTTTGTTTAGTTATACTTTATAAATTTTACCTGAAATTACAAAGCTGTATTAAACTTTTTATATCCAAAAACTTTTATTTGTAAAAGTTACATTGTACATTTGATGAAGCCTTTTCAAATCCTTTATTAAGAAAATTTTCATGTTTGCATTTATTAATTAAAATTATTTCAAGCATTGTATTTCGAATTGAATATATTTTTTTCAAAGTAATAAAATTATGATATGTAAAAGTTTTTTTTCTCTGTTGTGGGAAAGGAAATTAGCTTTAAACCTTACCAAAGCTGTTATGCATTTTGTGAATATTTGATTAAAAGCTTTCATAATAATTATAAAACTTTCTGTATTGGATATATAACATATCTGTTTTATTTATTTTTTCTCTTTATTATTGCAACTCTTTTATTTTATATAAGCAGATGTCGTAAATAATGGTTGTTACATCAATTTACTTTAAAAAAACACAATCTATGGAATTTCATTCATCAGGACTTTTATAAAAAATTTTAAAACATTTGTTATCAAATTGATTTTTAAAATTATTTCATAAGGGGAAAATTTATAATTTTCATAAATATTTTTTTTAGGTTCCAAGTGGAGTCAGCCCAAGCGATTGGTCTATACTTAATGACTTTGAAACACCTGATGCCTTAGCAAAAACTGTTAGAAAAATTGTATCACAATTACTAAGAAAAGTTTTTGCAAAAGACGTCAGCAGTGTTAGTAAAGTGAAATATTAAAATGTAACAATTTCGTTGCTTATTCCACTGAATTGCGACTTTCAATCGCTACTGTAATAAGTACCTTTATATTCCATTACATCATTTCATTTTATTATATTGACATATCATATGGTGGTAAATTTTTAAAGTTATGTATAATTTGTTTTGAATATTTATGTATGTTATTTAATTTCTGTTTTATTGTTACGTTTTACAATTCAAGGATCTTTTTTTTCTTAAAAGATTCTTTTTTATCTCTGTTTTAATAAGTTATAGTGTTGTTCTATTTGGTATTTAAGAAGCAGTTCGAAAATATTTTCCAGTCCTTTATTTTTTTCCCAAACATTTTATTTTACCTTCATAATAAAAGTATACATTTTGCAGCATTTCTAAATAAGTTTAAATCGGAATTAATGACTGAAACATTTTTCAGCAAATTTATATAATTTAAAATGTATTATTTGTTGATATTTTTCTTTGCCTATTTCTTTAGGAATAGCTTATATTGCTGTTTTGTTGTATTTATATTGTAAAAGGAAATGTCTTGGTATTGGTAAAATGCATTTCAGTATTATAAATCTTTAAAATATTTCCTAAACCCAGTTTTATCAAAGCTTAGATAATAATTGAAATACTTTGTTAATAGTTTTCAGTGCCAAATAATTACTTTGCAAAATCTGACATTTTTCTTTTTTAATATGAGTGTAGTTGATATTATTGCTTAGCTGTTATTCACAACTGTTTTCAGCAGTAAAGTTTTTATAATGTGCTAATGAAGCTAATCATTATTTCATTTTTGATGAAAGTTTCTTTTTATAATTTCAAACAGATATGGTTAAAAGATAACTTCATTTTCAAACAAATGTTGTGATGTCTCAAACATTTAAATTCAGGAATCTAAAATTAAACTACATTGGAGAGTGAATCATACATAGTGAATAATAAAGAAATTTTACAATGCATTATGTAAGTATGTGAACAACAAAACTATCTGTGTTTTTAGAGCTGAAAAGTAATTGAAAGTACAAGGGATGATCAAATGAAAAGGTACGAAACGACACGGTGGGTACAAATATAGACTTTATTCAAAATATACACCATAGGCCTGAGTACAATGATCCCACTGATGAACAAGCCACAGGATTCCTTGTTCCCAGAATTCCTGTGGCTGTGTCGAGACCCAGTCCTTCACAGTGTCCTTGAGTACGTCGTCCGAGTTGAAGCGCTTTCCTTTCAGGTGTTTCTTCAGTGGACCAAACACATGGAAATCGCAGGGTGACATGTCCGGACTGTAGGACGGATGGTCCAACGTCTCCCATTGGAACTTGTCCAGTTCCATTTGTGTGACTCTGGAGACGTGTGGACGTGCATTATCATGGAGCACAGAACCACACCCTCCGTGAGCAGCCCCGGTCTTTTGTTCTTGATGGACCTGCGTAGGCATCGGAGTGTCTCACAGTACACATCGGAGTTAATGCTTTTTCTGTGCTCGAGTAATTCTGTGCTCGCATCATTTGGACGCCGCTTTTTATAAGAGCCTTTGCTCTCTCCTGCGCATGCGAGCACCCGTGCATGATCCGATCCCAGTCAGAGTCTCCAATGGCATCCCGAGATGTCTTGCTACATTCTCCCTTGGCGGAATATGCAAATATTTAACTGTTTCATTTTTGTCGTTTCGTACCTTTTCATTTGAGCACCCCTTGTACATTTTCCTTTTTTTCCCCATCTATATTATTCTAAACTATCTTCATTAAACATGCATGTTACTTATTTAACATAAGAACATAATGTTCAAAGTTCAAATCCATCTGCACAAAGGCTACAGCTGGAATTTATTTGTACATTTTCTTCCTTGGATGAAAAAAAGATGAAGTTACAAAATAGTAATGAGAAGAATATTATAGTGTCTCTATAAAGTGTCTTTAAAAACAGAAATCAGCTGATTAATGAATTAATTTGTATTAATTACCTGTAAGAATTTAAATGTTGATTTATATTTCTCGACAAAAGTCTTTGTTAAACTTTTGTTATTTAAAATGTCAAGATACCAATTATGTGTTAACATCATTTATATATGAATCTATATTGTATGAAATGTTTGCATTTTGGTCACAAAGTTTTATTTATAGAGTTCTTAAAACAAAAATGTATAAAGTAATTAAAAAATCACCATTTTAAAACTTAAAATTTTTTCTAAACAAGTAAATTACAGTTTAAAACAAAATGATATATTCCGTTGGAATCATACAGTTGACTAGAGCAATTCATGCATTGTTGCTTAAGATAAAATGCGTTTATAAAAAGCATTCATAACTTACAGAAATTCTTTCAAAATATTTATATTGAAACCATTATTTTTAGAACTTGAAACTTCAACTAACAAGCATTTATACTAATAATTGCTTTATTATCCAAATATAATGTTATGTAAAAATTTAAAGAGGGAGTTACTGTTTTGTCATCTCTTTTATTTGACTGTAACTTATGAGGATGTGGTATGCCATTAATAACTACTTATAGCTCTTGAGTAATGTGTTAATTATACAAAATATATAGGATATTTTTAAAGAGGTTATGGATTTTTTTAAAGGAATTTATGTTAAATCCTTTTTTTTAAAAGAACTAACTTTTTTTGAATGTAAATAAAATACACGATCAATTTTATATATTGTTGAGTGTTCTTTTAAATATTGTGCTTTTTTGTAAAGAAGTTCAACTTTACATATTGTGAAATACTCAATAATCATTCTTCAAACATGATTAATTTACCTGAAATATTTTGGAATATTTCCTGTGTGATTTAACTCAGATTTCAAAACTGAGAAGTGAGTCAAACTCCATTGTGTGTATTTCCCTTTTATATTACTACTGTGAAAAGATTTGTGGAAGCCATGAATTGTTGTTTAGATGCAAAACTAAATTTTAGGAATCACTATGGTGTATATCAAACTACAGTGTTTTTCTTAAACTGACCCTGTTCGGACACCTGAAGCTCGATTTAACAACCGCAATGACACCAAACTTGGTATTGTAGCGCCACCTCATTAAACGGACAGTTTATGACCCCACTTGTCATTTTTCAAGCCCAGGGGTGAGTTAAATTGCCAGTGGGTCATTGTATGCTTCAAAGGGAACCGCGTATTCTCTCATGCCCAGAGCGAAACGGATGTGAGCCGACTATGGAAACTACTTTGATGTTACCACACCTTTTTTCTTCTAAGACACTCAGATGGCGTTTTCTTCACACCGATTTATAGAAGGAACACACGTGTTTGACGAAAATTCATTCTTCTATTCCTTCGCACGTGTCGACCGCGATGTACTTGAATGGAAGGAGTGTCGACCTTTAGTGAAGAAAATTCCCAGGAGTGTATTCCTAGTGTCAAAGTGATAGGACAATTGATAAATGCTCCATATGGTTTACGAGGTACGGTGACAGAGATGATCTCAGTCGCTACAGCCTTTGTTTCAAAGAACCAATGGAGTTGGGACCAAGATAGAGGATACCGGGTTCAGACCCGCGTCTCTCGCCAATCAGAAATTATTGGGGGCGTGAAAGAGGCTCGCTCGGGGGGTTTAAAGAGTCGGTTTGGAAGATGGCGGGAGGAGGATGGAGAGATCAATGAACTGCGAGGAATTCTTCAAGGCGGAGTGACCGAGTCTGGAGCAGCCGCACCCCGGAGTTGATAATCGGAAGATCTACGAACGCCGATCCAGACTTGAACTTTTCTCCAGCAAAAGGCTTCGGAGCAGTGAAAACTAGAAGCCTTAATAATGGAGTTAATTTTTTTAAATTAATTTGTAAATAAGATTGTATTTGGACATACCTGTGTGATCCCTCTCGCTACTCAGGAATTAAGCATATTTGAGAGTACACGACATTACAGTATGGAGACTAATAGTGACATGGGAAGTAGGAATCCGTGTGTGTGTGGGGGGGGATTAGTTTCAAAAACATCGATAAGGATGATTTATGGCGCTTCTGTCGCTTACCAAACCAAAAGTTTACATAAAAAACGGGCATGAAAGCAAATTCTTTCCTATGCGCCAACCATGCCTGTTGTTAAACGTGTTGACACCTCCGAAAAATACAGGGTGTTTTTTTTTAACTGATACTATACCATACCATTTATTTTTATACTGATATACCATCACCTGTAGTTCGATCTAACAATCGAAATTTTACTAAATTTGTTATACAGACTAAAGATCATATGGGAAGCAAGATTCCGTGAAATGAATTTAGTTCCAGAAATCGCCTATAAGGTTATGGCCTTGTACAATCTAAAATGTGCTGCAGTAAAAAGAAAATTGACACACATAAAAAAAATCACAGAGCAATGTTATGCTTTATTTTTTAGATTCAAAGTGGCCACCGTTCTCAGAAACTACTCCGTACATTTCCTGCACAACATTCTCTACTGCCCTACGCAACATGTCTTAAGGAATATTCCGCACTGTCTGCGATATGTTGGCCTTTAAAACACTTAAGTCTTCATCGCCAGCAATATAAACTGTTGACTTTAAGTAACTCCAGAGCCTAAAGTTGCGTGGAGCTTTTTAACCTCGACATGACTCTTTCTTCTGTGAAGTAATGGGGCAATAGCTGTTGTACCTTATTTCCTGTGTGTGGTGGTGCACCATCCTACATGATTATCTGGTTGATACATTTTCTTTGTTAAAGTTGTGGAATAACAAAATTAGTCATCATCTTGTGGTTACATGTTACTGGTCCTGTTGGAGCATGGTCGGACCGAGCTCTTTGAGGGCCCCGGGCTTACGATATCTAGGGGCCCCCTAAATAAAAGTTTTCGCTGTTTTCCTAAAAATATTTTTGTGCGGGAAAATTTTAAATATACGAAACGTAAGGTTTTTTTAATTTCATACAATTTAAATGCGTAAAAAATAGCATAATTTACAAAAAAAACTTTTCTAAAATTTTGGGCTGCAAATTCTTTTATTTGCTCATCACATTTTAAGTCTTTGGTGAGATCAGTATTAATAGAAAGAAATGATAAATAATTAAGCCTAGTATTTGTCTTTGTTGTGTCCTATATTTGTTTTCTGTATGGGACATTTTTGAGAACGCATGCTCTGCTTCACAACTAGTATTAGAGAGCGTTAGAAAAATATTTAAAATGGTAAAAAATTTGGAAAAACGTCAAGTTTCTTTTCAAAAATTAAATTGAACATATCACTACAAGTATAGGGCTCTAGCTGAGTTTTTTTTAGATAAGTTTTGAATTGAATGCCTTCATTTACTAAATGTTGATCTACGTCATCTGAATAGTAATCAATAATAGCACTTACACCCTCCAGGTCATTGTTCTCTTTACTTTGATCTTGCAAATCCAACAAAAATTTAAATTTCTTACTATATTCTGCATATAAATTTTGAATTATGTATATTCTGTTTCTACACTAGGACTTAATTTTTTTTGGCTCTGCTTTATACACCTTTAGTTTTTTATCTGATTCATGTCGTACATTGCTTATAAGTGTTTTTAATGACAATTAACTTGTTCCCTTCACAGATGTCCAAACCAGGAGTCTGATTTTTTTGTTTACTGAATTAAATCTTTCTGCCATTTTAATTACACTCAAGAGCCAAAACATTATGACCACCTGTCAACAACGAGTTGGCCCACCTTTGGCGCGCAACACAGCTTCAACCCGCCTTCGCATGGATGCCACAAGTCCTTGGTAGATGGTAGAGAACAGATTGTACCAGATGTTTAAGCAACGCGGTCACACAAATCCGAAATATTGTGAATTGGTGGTTTTTGAACTCTGAGCTGCCATCCCATGACATCCCAAATGTGTTCTATCGGATTGAGATTCGGGGAGTTAGGCAGCCAGGACATTAACTGGAATTCAGCATGATGTTCCTGGAACCACTCCAACACAATTTTAGCCTTGTGACACGGGGCGTTGTCCTGTTGGAACATTCCATTTCCAGATGGAAAAAATAGGACATGTAAGGGTGCAACTGGTCCTCAATGATGTTCAGATATCCTGTAGCACTCATGGTCTGCTCTACCACAACCACGGGTCCCAGAGACGCCCAAGAGAACGTCCCCTAAAGCATAATACCGCCACCACCGGCCTGTGTATGACCTACTGTACGTTGAGGGAGCAACTGTTCGCCTGGAAGACGGCGTATCCTGACACGGCCATCGGCGTGATGAATGACAAACCATGATTAATCTGACCAAGCAACTCTCTCCCACTACTCCATGGGCCAGTCGTGATGTTCCCGGGCCCAGCGCAGGCGCAGTTGGCGATGACGCTTGGTCAGCAAAGGCACACGATTGGGACGTTTGCTGCATAGCCCCATATCCAACAGTGTCCGCTGAACAGTGTGCTCCGATACTATTCTACTTGGCCCTGCATTGTATTGTCAGCTGAGCCACTGTCCGGCTCCGGTTTTGCTTCACCATGCGAGACAGTCTCCGACGACCTTTTCTTTAATAGCGTGTGGATGTCCAACACCATGTCGTCAATTTCTGGTTTTACCGTCATTCATCCACTTTGCATAAGTACTAACAACTGTAGATCGCGAACAACCCACGAGTCGTGCAGTTTCGGAAATACTTGTTCCGAGCCTTCGAGCCATTACAATCTGCCCTCTATCAAAGTGCTTAGATCCGCAGCCTTTCCCATCACACACAGAAGTAAGTGAAAGAATGATTCTTCAGACTCTCCAGCCCCCCAGCAGTTAAATACACACTTCCACCTGATCACGTGCCTTCCACGTCATCCAGGCGAGTTCATTGCAAAATGGAGGGGTGGTCATAATGTTTTGGCTCTTGAGTGTATATTCTAGGAAGAAATTTTAGTTGCGAGTTTATTTAATTTGTCGTGGCTCAATGCCACCCCTGAGACTACCATCTCCCCGTCTATCTGCAAATATTACTGGATGTGTAGGCCGACTTAAATGATCGAAAGACATAATTGCAAATCAATAGATTTATTGATTCTAATTAACACAAAAGGATAGAAACACACTATTCAAATTTAAGAGAAACAAAATAGAGTGGAGTACGAAAAGGGAATTACTACTAGCGGAACAACAGAATAGCAACTGAATCTAGCAAAGCTTAAACACGCACGAATATTCGCAATATCTTAAATTAAATCACTGACCTTATCTTTTACATCGGTTGCTACTTCGTGATGATTTCTTTACTGGCTGGGGAATAGTTGAAGGATCCACACTCTGTAACACTGCTTTTTACAAGCTTCAATCAACTTCTGCTCGCGTAGTTCCACACGTAACCGCTATCTATGAATGTCAACAACTGCGTGCTGACCTCGCGAACTTTACTTCACTTAACTTCACTCTTCTATCTCTTCACTTTACTTAACTCTTTAACTCGCGAAACCCGAACTTATATAATATATCTTATTTGCATAAATCACTCCTGGCTCTCGGTGAAGATTGGTTGAAATCAATAAATTATTTTAGGAAAAATAGAGGAGGTTAATCAAAAGACCGTATAGATCCGTCACAAATTTATGAAATAAATTTACTGCCTCATTTTTGAAAATCAATTGTCTCATTTTCATTGTCACTAAATGTCTTAAAAATATTCATATTACCATAATTATCTTACAAGGCTTCAACAACATCGTAGTGACAAGATCACCTAGTCTGACTAACTTTTTAAGGTAAATTTCAGTTTAATTTCACGATTTAGAAAGTCCCACCTACGGATTGAAGCAGAAAAGAAAACATATTTTTTGCACTTTTAGGAGTGTGTTGGAGTGTCAAAGTAATATGGCAGGATTATTAAAAATAAACTTTATTTCCAACACAACAACCAACACAACAAAATAAATAAGTTCGGATATATATATATTCCCTTCGTCAGAGTGGAATTCTGGGATGATAGAAGAAATGCCAGAAGACATTTCTTCCGACCAATGAGATTCAACAACCAATAAGATGCAAGGATCAAGAAACGATACCGTTAGTAAGGATCATCCGATATGATGACTAAGGATGATCCGATATTATGAAAGTACACTACACACTAAACCAAAGAAGTTCACTATTTCAGTTTCAACCTTAACTCTGATTCTGCACCAACCAGACTAAGAGAATGTGCCGCACACGGCACATAATTAGCGAATTTATTTATTTTCTTTTAGAAGAGCTTGCCCACCATTATATCAACCGGACATATTGGCAGCGTTGTCAGATGACTCACCCCTATAATTATCCAGTAACAGTCCATTTGTTGCTAAAAATTCTTGTAGGTAATTAAATAAGTATAATCCAGGTGTGACTACTAATCTTTATTAATGAGACACATATTTCATACACTTTTCCCCGAAAACAATATCGTAGTACAATAGCAAATTGGTCATTGTGGGACAAATTTGGGGATGAATCCATCACAATTTAACAGTATTTTGTGTAAATGTTATTTGAGTTGTAATTGTTTTAATGATTTGCTTGCCCGTGATCTCCATTACTTGCTAATATATCGTTTTTGATAAGTGCGATACTAACTACTTTGTTTGTAGTTCTCGCTCTTCAATATGCTCACGAACGAATGGGTCGAATTCTGCTAGCAGTTCCAGGGCACCCATAAAATTACCATTATGAGGAGAACCAAAAACTTCCTCGGTACTTCTAAATGCTAAACCTCGTATAGCCAAATACTGTACTACCTTAATAACACGTTTGAGGACACATTGTGGTAATATTATATTGTGCATCTTTTCTTAGAGAGAGAGAGTTGCTTCTGTAACTGTTTATCTATCAAGGGGAGGGTATGACTAAGGAAATTCATTTAGGGACGGGATTTTGTGTAATAGTAGTACTCCTTTAGGGTGTTGAACCGTTACTATAATAGCGCCGAACAGATAAACAGTTCCGAGAAAATAGCCTTCGAAATTCGTACTTAGCTTTTATACAATTAAGTTTTGTTCAGTTCCAGCGATGCAGTGGCATAGGTGGTAGTGCACCTGCATTCTGCGCGATCTGTCAGGGTTCGAGTCGCGCGATCGACTTGCTTTGGTTTTTTTTTTTTCAATTCATTTAATTATTTTTACAATGAAATAAATTTATTTAAAAAAGGCGTATTAAATATTTTATGTAATTATTTTATATTTTAAAAACTAAAACAATTACTATTATTATATAAATATTTATATTGTATTTTATAAATGTATTTTAATATTAATTTATTATATTATAATATATATTAAATATTATAATATTATTAATAAATAATATTTGTTCTAAAAATATATTATATTAAATGATATTTTATATAAGTATTTTGTACTTTAAAAAGTAAAACAATTACAAATCGTTTTATAATTAGATAAAAAATAGTTTTATAATACGTAAAATTGTTTATATTTTATTATTGCAATTATTTTATAATAATAAAAATATTTGATAAGAAAAAGGATTTAATTGTAAAAATAATTGAATGAATTGGCAAAAAAGGCAAGTCTCTACCACGCGACTCGAACCCAGAACGATCGCAAAAAATACAGGTGCGCTAACACCTATGCCACTGCATCGATGGAGCTGATTAAAACTTAATTGTATAAAATGAATTGTATAGTATTAATTTCGATTGCTATTTTCGCCAAATTGACTGCCCATTCGGCGCTATTACATTGAGGGTAAATATCTTAAAGCAGTGGTCTTCAAAACTGTGTTCCACGGAATCCTGGGGTTCCACAAGGCATACTCAGGTGTTCCATGAGCCACAATAAGAAATCTAGAAGAAATAAATATGTATGCAAAATGGATTCACGTTCTCTATGAAGTTTATTAGTTACAAGTATCTAAAGCTCATCGCCCCCCCCCCTCCATTCATTAAAACTGAAAATTTATTTATATACAATAACTTTATTTTGCAACAGTTTTTAAACATTGTAAAATAATGAAATAATAAAACGTTTTATATATATACCACCTCAAAGCGCTATTTAAGGCTTGGAGATTTCGACGATTTCAAGTTCGGCAATTGTGTTTTTCTTGTGGTTTTTTTCAAAAAACGATCAGTTATATGTCTCGCAGAAAACAGCGATCGGCTTTTGATCAAGTATCCGAGTTCGACAGAGGAAGGATAGTGGCCTACCGAGATTGTGGATTATCTTTCAGGGAAATCGGTAGTCGTGTTGGACGAAACCAAACACTTGTAATGCGGATATGTGACCATTGGATGCAGGAGGGTACGACGGACCAACAGGGTCGATCGCATCCACCTCAGTGCACCACTTCACGTGAGGACAGGCAAATTGTGCGCTTGGCAGTGACGGATTGCTCAGTCACATCACGAATCAAAGCACATTGAGTCTGTAACGCATCATTCAGTGTCTGCTCGTAACATTCGACGCCGTTTACAGCAGAGTGGTCTGTCCGCAAGACGTCCATTGCTTGGTTTACCCTTGACGCAGAACCACAGACGTCTCCGCCGCCAATGGTGCGATGAAAGAAGGATGTGGGTGGCAGAATGGAATGAAGTTGTCTTTACTGACGAGTCACGCATCTGTCTGCAACACCACGATGATCGGAATCGAGTCTGAAGACACCGTGGAGAGAGGATGCTGAGAACAGCTGCGTTATGCACCGTCACACTGGTCCTGCACCGGGTATTATGGTATGGGGCGGTATTGGATATCACTCTCGCACTCTTCTAGTACGCATTGCCGGTACTTTAAACAGCCAGCGCTACATCTCCGAGGTGTTGGAGCCAGTTGTCCTTCCTTACCTTCAGGGCTTGGCCACAGCCATATTTCAACAGGATATTGCGCGACCACACATGGCACGCATTGTCCAAAGGTTCTTCGTGAATCACCAGATTGAATTGCTTCCCTGGCCAGCTCGCTCTCCGGATCTTTCACCGATAGAAAACATGTGGTCCATGGTTGCTCAACGATTGACCCAGATTACAGCCCCAGCTGCCACACCAGATCAACTTTGGCAAAGTGTGGAAGCTGCTTGGTCTTCTGTACCCCAAGAACACATCCAGTCTCTTTGAATCAATGCCGAGGCGTGTGGCAGTGGTGATCTCCAACAATGGCGGTTACTCTGGCTACTGATTCTGGCAGGAACCACACTTCACATAAGTCCATACATTTAATCATTTGATAGTTGGTCAACGTGTTATCTACAAAATAAATTTTGTTGTACTATCTCTTGTCTTTCTTTGTGTTGCATTTACGGTGACCAGCAGTGTAGATTGTGAATATTCTATTGTTTACTATCTTGGGTTCCACGAGATAATTTTATACTTGTTAGCACAATGTCTTGGAAACTAAATAGTTTTTTAATGGAAAATGCACCTTTTTACATTTGGGGAAAACAACACCTATAATGAAGGAAAACAAACAACATGTTAACAGAGTTGATGTTAAAATCTAAATTTAAGCAAGAACAGCTTCTAAATTTTAGGGAGAGTACGGCCCCCGTAGGGGGATCGGCCCCCCATACGTAGAGTACGGGCTTAAGTCATCCATAAGTTAACTTATGGGTCACCCGGGTAAAGGGTGATTGCGGTGATCAAAAGTTAAAGAACCATTGGTCTAAAGTATACATATGAACAGTTAAAAGTAACTGAAAGTATATATATAGTAAGTTAACTAAAGTATATAGAGTGAAGGTATATATACGAACTGTTTTTGAACTTGTTAATTATCATCTTTTTCATCGCTTATTGCTTTACTATTTTATACTTCTAGACATCTTTATTCTTTGTTGAGTCATTGTCGTTCAACTTGCGCAGCAAAGGTTTTCTATTAGCTTTGATCATTGCAAAATCATTAAAGGCATCATTGTAATCAATTTCCATTACAATACCATTTTGAGTGCATAGCAGCATCAAACTGTTAAGTTTTTCTTTTTCTATAGTTGATCTCATTTCTATATTTACTTCCTTTAGGGGCAGAAATGTTTCTCTCATGACTCACTAGGCGGTGGTACGTTCGTTGTAATTTAATTTTTTTTCTTCTTTTTTCTCCCTCCAATTTTTTTTACACCCCCAAATCTTTTGCGCCGTAGGCACGTGCCTAGTCAACCAGTAAGAATGAATTCTTAACCGTATTGTTAATTTTTTGGAATTCTTATTTTCTCCCTTAAATATCTAGAACATTGTGTTTATTTGAATGCAATAAAATGCATCCAAAATAGCAAACAATATGTATCGAAGGTTTCTGCTGAATTACATTTTCCGTCTGATTTTTAAAGCGTTTTTATGCATATTTTAGTAATTTTCCGGCTTTCTAAAGAAATGTCTTATATTTACAAAAATCTGCGAAACAGTATCCCAAAGAAACTCTTATCACTTTTTGCACTTTTAAATGAAACTCATTGAATTCTAACCGATGGTATGAATCTGAGAAGGAAAGGAGGGGGGAAAAATTCTTTGACAGAAAATATAAGGGAAAGAAATCTTAAAATGCCACATTTTTTATACTTTATTAAACGTCTGAAATAGTCATTTCGTGGTGCCATCTATTGAATGGATAAATAACAAATAGCTTCCTATGTGTATTGCAAAACACTTTACCATTTATTTCTCAATTAAATTTTGTATTGAAAAAAGACGGCGTGACTTTAAACATGATGTATTTTTTGAAAATCAATGAAGAAGTTGTTTAGTTTCTGAAGGAAAATCTGGATATTCTCAGGCAAAAATTTTTTGATCAATGAAAGTCAGCAAAATTGTGATTTATGGGTGACTATATTGATTATATATAATCCTATTTATTTTCTTTTACTTATCCTAATAATATACAAGAGGGAGAATCACATTTGTGTAGCAATAAGATGTATTAAGTAGTGTGTGTATACTTTGATAA
>BMAO01029784.1:0-54352 GCA_019973975.1 Trichonephila clavata | reverse complement strand
CTGACCACTCCCAGTGTGTTCTTCCTCAAAATTGGGGTGGAACCGAGCCAAATCGTACTGTCACCTGCATGGTGCTACAGCTAACGACAGGCGTACATTATATAGCCCGACGCCATGATGAATATCGTGGGCCTCGATCTGACTACGTCAGACAGGTGGCATTAGTAACAACAACATTATTATGCTTGAATCCTGTGTTTTGCTTAAAACACGGTCTTAAAGGTGTAAGCTAATTTTATTGTATTCTTTAGGTAAATACATATTCCGCCCGCGCGTATTTATTATTAAGTTATTATACATATTGTAGACCTTTTTCTTAGCTCCCCACACCTACTCCACTGGGTGGATCGCAACCCCTTGAAAAAATTAGTAGCCCGTATCTTGGAAAACTTTACCTACCCCTGGTTTATAAATTCATATGACGTCATAGTTGCATGATAAATGTAATCAGCCAATCAGCTCATGCGCTTTGTTACTGATAACTTTCTTTTTTTAATAGTTCATCTTTGTCGACAATAATAGCGCGCATAAGGAAGCAAAATGCACTTGATTTTAAAATACGTGTATAAAAAAAATTGAATTGAGAATTTTTTTTAATTTTGAAAAACATTTTCACGATTTTTTTTTATATATATAATATTTTATTTTGAATTTTTATCTAAATTTTGAAAATAGAACAACAAGCACAAGTTTGTTTAAAGCCAGTTTTGAATCCAAAGGAAATTCCATGGTTGTCTTTATCACGTGACAGTCTTGAATTGAGCCCATTACTAAATTCTTTCATTTCAGTTCTTAGATAAAACATTTCTAGCCGCGCAAAATCCCGCGGCTATGATGACGTATGTAAAAAATGACACAGTACTGTGCAATTTGGCTTATACATTGTTTGCATTTGCATAAGATTATTACACTGGTTTAATTGAAACTTGTTTTGAGCAATTTATAATTTAATTTAAAATGAAGCATTTCTTGTTCAGTTGCACAAAGCAATTTAAAACGGTTCCTATAGTTGAGAGAGTCAATGGATTTTTTTGAAATATATTAGAATATTTCCTTTGGGGATATCTGAAAAATTTCACCTTGAGGAAAAATCCCCAAATACTTGATGAACTTAAGAATAATATCCTTCATGTAATATCGGACATTAATTCGTAAAGTGTCAACTAACCTGATAAAAAAATTCTATTGTGTGTCCAGGAAAACGGACATCATTGTTGAATATTTACTGTGATTTGACCATATCTGACACCTGACAACAAAGATAACCGTTCAACCTTTCTTTGTCATTTATTCTGCTTGTTAATATAATTCATCTGTCTTTAAAACTCATCCACAATGGTTGATGTGCGCGACTTTTGAGACATTCGGAAAAATGAAAAGTTAACAGTTTGATGTTGCTATGCACTCAAAATAATATTACAATATAAACTGATTGTAATGATGTCATTAACGATTTTGCAATGGCCAAAGCTCGAAGAAAATCTTTATTGTACAATTACAATGACAGTGATTCGAACGAAGAATAAAGATGCCTAAAAGTAATAGATAGTAAAGCGATAAGCGATGATAATTAACAGGTTTTTATATATAGAACTTCGTACAATAATGTATACTCTATACTATAATTGCAAACGATTTCATACATTTACTGTACTAATTCACAAAAAGGTGGTGGGTCCGTGATTGCCGTAAAGTAAGAAATAAACAAGAGTGGACCTACCATGCTACTATTCCTTCCTTAAGCTGCCGGTTGCCAGTCCTGAATATGGTGGGTTCATAGTTGGTGGATAAATGGAAAGACTATCCAAAGAACAAAAACAAAGAAAGAAAAAAAAGAGTAAGACAACTAAGGGAAAATCTCTCGAACCAAAACTGGCAAGGTAAGAACAAAAAGAGGGGGAGCTCTGAAAGTCATGGGGGGGGGGTCGTAATAATTTGTATTGCCTAGGGCGCTAAGGCAATTAAAAATGGTCCTGCACATTAGGCCACGTTTTCGGGACTTTACGCTATAAAAATGCATATGTATAAGCATATTATCTATATCTATATATATTCCGAGGCATCCTTGTGTGGATGAAATGGCACCAACTTTGGACTAAAATATAATTGTAAATTCAACAATTTTCGTGGCATGAACGCATGCGTCCACTGGATCACTGAAGTGCAAAATTGAGGCGAAGCAGATGTTTTAAAATGTATCTGCTTATAAAACGAGAATCCAATGAAACTGTCGTATAGTTACAGACAGAGACGTCTTAAGGCATGGGTCAACTTGGCATGGGCCCAGGGCCTCACCCTTGGTGGGGGGCCCCATTTCGTTCTCGACTCTGCCTTAATAAGATTATGATCCGGATAATTTTAATGGTCAAATATTATTCCCGTACATATTCTCCGGCAAACAGGAAATTTCAAAATGCATGCCAACAGGCAAAAGGGGTCAGACTGTATTATCATGTGATGACCGTTGTCCATGTCTAGGCCTCGGCCTAGCACCTTCCACAATCATTCAACTAACTCATTTAGTCGAAATGCGACCATCGGTCAATCCGGTTTGTGCCTAAGATTTTGAGATTGTGAGTCATAACCATTTATTTGTTTCATTTGACAATGTATACTGTATATTGTCTACTTTTAAAGATCTCAGGTAGGGCCTATTTTTGTGTAGGGACCCAGGGCCTAAAAGAGTCGTAAGACGTCCCTGGTTACAGAAAGCTTTGTGCTTCAATAAAAAGAACGCGACAGAAACAAATTTTCCTTCCAATTTCGCTTAGAAATATCGTTTACTCTTATTATCAAGTCTAATATCGTCGAATGTAAAACTGAATTTATTTTCCGAACTATTTAAACTTCAAATTTATTTCTCTTTCTCACTAAATAATTTTCGACAGACATCATTTGAGAAATATATATTTATTCCTAATTACAGTCGGACCTCCATATAATGAACCTCTATTTTGCGAAATCTTTCTTGGAACCAAGAATATTTTACTATTTTTTTCGTAGAATAATCTCCAAATAGCGAGGTGTCGTAGTCGTCGCTTGACCATGGTTCAAAATTACGAGGTCCGTCGCTAAAAGTGCTCGAGTAGCTGAACAGTGCGACGTTAAGGTATCCGCACACGTTGAAAATGACCAAATTCAGCAAGACAGATATTTTTATTTTTTATTTTATTGATCTTTAGCTATCTTTTGACTTTACAAAACATACTTTGTTTTGTTTCTACGATACCTAGAGGCCAAGTTACAATCAATTTTATAAATTAGAAAAACCGGAAGTGGGTTTTGATCTACCAGAAGTGGGCATTTAAATTGCTCAAAATCTATCATGGCGAGTCTGATAATTCAAAATATTACGAATGTATTTGTATAAAACTTTTTGAACCTGATATTTATGTTACTTTCTAGAGAATGTATTAAAATATTTCATATTGTATGAATACTTTTTGAGTTATGGCTTGTTATTTAAATAATTGTCTCATATAAAAAATGTAACAGTCCTTTTAATGTTTACTCAATCAGCTCTAAAATTTTCAAATTTTAATGAAAAATTAAAATTTTAGTACCTTTTCTAGATAAATGCATCTAATTTGTTTTAGTAATACTTTTACTAATATGTGTTTATTACTTTTTTCTCTAACTGCTTTGAAATTTTTCCAAAATATTTGTAAAATTTCACTTATAAATGTGATTTTGGTAAAATTCAGGTTATTTATTTTAAATTTTGATAGTTAAATATATAATAATACTTATTGGTATTGAGTCCTAAAAGAACATTTATAATGTTTTAGAATGCTATTTTGTTAAAAAGTACTCCGAACGTGTTCGGATACCTTAATATTCACTCAATCACTCCAAATAGCGAAGTGTATACTTTATTTAACGAACCTTTTTTCCTTGTGATTTGATTTTTTCTCCTTTTTTAAAAATTATTTCTGGACATTTTTCAAATAATTCTTTCTTTTAAGCACATTTTATGGTGATCAATGACTTTGAACTGGTTTTACCAGGTGCCTAACTCACCGAGAGCAATAAAATTGTCGTAATTTTTCAAACAAAATAAATTCAAATAAAATTAATAGATTTTTTCAGAGAAATTCAATTTAAGGACACATGTGGTATTGTATGCTTTTCATTACTGGCTATGAAATAATGTACGTGTATGTGTAAAATTACTTACGGGCTTAAAATTAGAAAATGCCTTTAAAAAAAATTCATTAATTTTAATATAAAATTATTTTTTAAAGTAGAAAATACGGTGTATTCCTGGATAGTGCTTTTGTTTCTTGTTTTGCTTGCGAATTTCTTTTTGATGGGTAAGATATATAAATTAAAGATGTTAATTTACATAAAAAGTATTAATATATATATACCTTTTTAAAATAATATGTGAAGTTTATGAATTTAAAATTTTTTTAAAGTGGTTTCTAAATTTTTTTAAAAGATAACCTCTATTTAACGAATTTTTTACGTAATGAACTTTTTTTCGGTATTTTGCGACTTAGTTACATACAAGTCCAACTGTACTTTATTTTTTCCGTGAACCCTTTTCTAGTGCTTCAATTCTAATTGATTGAGGTCAGTGGTTTATTTCTACAACTTTTATAAGCAATACTATAGATTTTGGCAATGGAACTTGTAATTTTAAACCAGGACCACGTGATAGGGACATTACGTGATTGTCACCCCACTCTACAAACTTCCATACTACGCCAATGTACTGACTTGCTTAAGGCGTGAGATACTCGATTGTGCAATTGATGTTAAATTATACATCTAGATGCAACAGAGGCCCTAAAACCGATACCAATCAGTGAATTGTTTGTAACAGTGTTGTATAAAGATGTATCTTATACAGGAACGTTTTAAAACTTCTAGAGACTCTGGACCCTACACAAATGCAGGCCAAACATATGACTCTTAAAAGTAGACAGTACATAGAATACGTTGTCAAATACTCGTTCAAACAGTAACCCTAAGCAAATAAATGTGCATGACTTACAATCGCACAAACCGGCTCGACCGACTGCCACCTTTTGACTGAATGAGTAATGATGGTGTATGGTGGTAGGTCTGGGCATATAAATGGATGACGGTCATCACATGTAGCCAGTTGACATGTCGTCCTATATTCTCAGTTTTTCGGAGAGTATAATATGAAAAAACATTTGACCGTGAAAGTATTCGAATAATTGTCTTATTAAGCCTGAATCGAGAACGAAACGTGGCTCCTACTGTGACCGAGGCACAGGGGCCTCGTTGGCCCCTGTGCCTCGGTGGCCCATGCCTTAAGACGTCCCTGGTTTTGTATTCTATTCGTAACAATAAAAGAAAAAGGTACAATGACTGCAAGAAAACTTTTAATCTTTTTAACCTATGAAAAATATTTATTACACAATTATTTTCGTTATTATATATTTGATGATTTATTATATTTAAGGAACATTGTCTTATATAACTCAAAAACTAAAGCTCATTAAATTTAATTTGAAAAAAAAAATCAATTTTGTAAAAAAAATTGCTTTTTATTGAATTTTGGTTACAATAATGTTAAATGATTATATTGATTTGTCATTTCATGAGAATTAGGTATTTAAATACAAACAATTCATGAAATGGTTTCTCAATTGTTTTTATCTACATGTTTCTGAGTGTAACATCTAGGTTGAATATCTTGATTACGAAAGTCATTAATTTAAATACAGTCAGATCTCTATTTAACGAATTTTTCTCTTTCTCGTTTAAAATAAAAGCAAGATCTTCTATTGAACGAATAATAAACCCCAATATAACGAATTGTTTAATCAGCTGAAAATTTTTTTTACCAGTTAGTTTTAGAAAAAATTGGATTTATTTTCTAACGACATATTTGTTTGTCCGGAGCAGAAAAAGATTTTTCTCGAAAGCACTAAATTTCGACGGGAAAGGGTACAAGCGAGTTACGAGGGTAACCTTTCGAGTGAGTTTTGAACTGGACAGAAAATTCCTTTCTTATGTCATCCCACTCCTCAACGCGAGGGATATCGTCAGACTTCAATGATTATGTTACGTTTGATGATAAACTGAAGTTGCAGAAATTGCTGATTTATCGAAGCAACAATTGATAATTAAATTCCTATCAAAACTATTACATTTTCTAATGCTTTACATTGTTTGGAAACTATCAAAACATATTCCATGCACCAGAGTGTAAACGATGGAGAATTTTCTTCTCTTCATAAAGTTGAAAAATAAATAGTTTGTATCAAGAATCAAAAAGATTATCATACATCTATTATTCAGTATTTTAAAAGTTCCAATTAACTGTTGCGCAATAATTCACTAATAATATTTTTAGCTGTTGAATAAAAAGTGCGTGGTTTCTAATTATAGATATTTTTTGTGTAATTACTTATTATATAGAATTTCCAAAAGGTAAAAGCAAAAAGATATACTTCGTTTTGACCCCAAAATAACGAACAAAATATTCGGTCTTAATGAATTCGTTTAATCGGGGTTCAATAGTAATGACTATTACTGTATTCTTTTATATTTTCGATCACTAATTGTCCATATGAGGAGAAGTTCTATTAGCACAATTATAGGTCGAAGTAATTCTGGCACACGTAGGAACAGATTAATAATTAGAAATATCTGATAATATTTGTATGTCTATTCTTGCAATAAATTATCATTGATAGATTGCATTTTTCAAACACCTTATTTTAATTCGTAAAGTAAATTAAAGGTGGAGCGCACGATGGTCCACACCCTTTTTCATATTAACACGCCCTACTTATTGGATATAAGAATACAATTAACAGAATTTTGATGTCAATATATGAACTTGAACTCCCTATAGTTTTTCTTACCTCGCCTTATGTTTGACTAGAAACATTGTTATCAAAGCGCTTGCAGTCGACTTTGTATCCACATTCTAAAAGATATCTTAAAAAAATTAATAAAAAAAAATGGAAAATCAGAAACAGTTATTCCGAAATAATGTATCTAGTATAAAGGAATTTAAGCTCTGCGTTGTACCCCAGTTGTTAAAATAACAGATTCATTATACCATTGAGTAGAAAGAAGGAAATATTCCTTTCATAAATCGTCATATATAGCAGGACTTATGCACTTTAAATGTGTGGAAATCGAAATTCTCAATTGACAAAATTCATGTGATGTCATAGTCACATGATAATGACAACCACGTATTCCTAACCAATCAGTTCAAAAACTCATGTGTTGCTATAGTCACAGGATAAAAGCAATCATGTGTTTCCAGCCAATCGGTTCCTGGCCTTCGTTGTTGCCAACTTTTGCTCTTTGCAGAAACTTTCTCTTAAAAAAAGTACATATTTCTCAAAAATAATAACGCCCATAGGTATGCAAAATGCATTTCATTTAAAAATGCATGCATAAAATAATTTTTTTTTTAAATTTTAAAATCTTTCAGAAATTTTTTATAGCATTTGAACATGTTTGCCCAAAAATGAAATTTGAAGTTTTATCTAAAAGTTTTGCAAATAGCACAAAAAGTACAATTAGTTAAATATCTGCTTTGAGTTAAGTAGAGAACATGTGTTTCTATTTGTCACGTAGACGTCATTAAATGAGCCCATGAAACTTATGATGGTGGAGTGAAGGGTGCCAACTTAGATTCCGACCATGTCATCTAATCATGAATCAAAATTAAGGGAAAAGTACTGACTATGTTAAACAGACTTTTGAGCGAAGCTATAACTGGTTGCTATAAAATGTTCAACAAATAAATGAAAGTTTCTTTTTAAAAAAAAAATGCAAATGACCTTTTAGCTAAGGAAAAAAATTGATTTTACAAAAACTAAAATGCTTAAGCAGTTCCCACTGATACGAGTACTTACCATGAAATATAAATATATTTTAAGATTGGTACACATTACTTAAGAATGAGTGGTGATGTTCAAAGCAGTCACAAGTTAAAATGCTATTTCACTATAATGATATGGTGAGTACAGTAGCGTAACGGAGAACATTAGGGCCAACCTACAAAGTAAAGGCCTTATCACACGTACACGTTTGGTGCAATTTTTGTTCCAATTCGTGCAATTTTTACTCCGTTGCCATAGCAATGGCTTCCGAACAACTTTTTGCCAGTAAGCTGAGAAAGTTGCTCTAAATGAAAGTTGCTTGAAATTCCAGCCAATGGGGTTCTTTGGCGCCCTACGTGATAAACAAGATGGCGGTAAAGGTGGTAGTTTCGCATCAGATATGGCATATAATATTTTAATGGTGTACAATATTTTAACGGCGTATAATATTTTAAGCAAAATGATGCTCCATTTCTGTTTACCCCCATAAACAAAAAAGCGCCAGCGAAATAAAAGAAATAATATTCGATGGTCGTTTTTGAAGCAGAAAAATCAGCGAGTAATGTTTCAATGTGGAGAAAGATAGTGGCTGACGTCAGAGCATGTCGTTTTGCTTACGGTAACTCTTCCCCCTCAGATTCGGCGAAAAGTTGGGTGAAAAAATTGCACGGAAACTTTATGTGTGATACCGCCTTAAGTTTTGGCGGTCATAACCATACTTTGGCAACCATACTTGGCGTCAGTCAGGCTTTGGGTCCCCTAGATTCCTGCCCCCCCCCTCCCCGCGATGCTGCTGTTGCGGGGGTGTTCGTTACCCCTCTGAGTGAACGGAACTAAGCCTCTACAAATGCAGAAATCAGGACATAAGGTAACAATTTAGACATTAATTTGATACTGATTTATGAGGCCCTTAACCATAATGTTTACAATCAAAATTTTTCCCTTCTTAAGGAAAAGAATTTAAATATTTTGTATTAGAAGCTCCTTTCAATGAACAAAAATAATTGTTTTCATATACATAAAGAAAATAAAACATTCATTTTCATTCAAATTGAACGAAAACTGAAAATCTTTTCTACTGATAAAAATATCTTCCTTACTCTATTTTTATATTTATACCTCGTATAAATATAAAATAGAATTTTCATGGACCAATATTATTTAAATGTGTACATTAAAAATGTAATTCTTTTTCATTTACAAATCCGAGTTCTTAAGTTATTATAACTTTTTAATATTACTTGTGGAATTTATTAATGCTTTGTTAGATTGCCTAAACACGGTATGAAGAAGTGTCAATTATGAAATTTCTAATAACATTTCGAAATATAGCAGCAAATTTTTGGTAAAACCTATTTCTTTTTTATTTTCCAGATATACGACTAAAGTCTGGTCCCGCCCGCCCTTTTTTGTAATATATATATATATTTTTTTTATTATATATTTATAATATATTTATAATATTTTTAATTCGAAACTCTAATCTCTAAAAATTAAGGCAGAAAGAAGGAAATACTTTGATAAAATGAAAGCTGCTATTATTTATATTATTATTATTTATATTATTTATAAGCTTTATATATTTCGTCTACATTTACTATTTTCTTATGTTTTCGTACATTATCAAATATTTTTCACAGCTTTAAATTCGTTTCTTAGAAAATTAAATAATAATAAACTCTAGATCGCATGCATTTTTACCTCATCTGTATACGATTAACAAGAATGCAATAGAATATTTTAGTATCACGGAATTTTTTATTGTTGATTCAATACCTTAACATAATTTTTTTTATAATTATAACAATTTTATATTAAACTTTTTTATACTTGTAGAGGAAAAATAAAATTCCGATTAAAAATTTTTAAAGCAATACTTTTAATTATCAGACGATTTTTTATTTCATTTTCATGAGTGTTATTTGGATGCAAAATTCTATGTTAAAACGATTTTGAGATTAAAAATTGACTTAAAATATTTTTTTAATCATTAATTCTGGAGCAAATTATGATTTCAAAATTTTTTTATTCAAGAAAGCATTTTTTTTCTTGTTATTCCCTACTTTCCCTTTTTTTTTATTTTAAATTCTTTCGCATTAATCGAGATTATAAGACTTCTTAATTTAAGCGAAATTTTATAAAGAACCTCAAAGCAGTTCGATAAAGATTAATGAACAAGCAATAGTTGTAAGTCTAAATATTAAAAAAAAAAGGAAAAGATAAAGAAATATTAAAATATGAAAAATAGAAAATGCCTCACTACACGAAAAACAATATTATTTTCCAAAATATATATCTACAACTTAGAAAGAAAAATATTTCTAGAATCATTTATTCTCAAGTAAGAATTTGATAATTCTGAATTTTTTTTTGGAAAAGAGAAAAGTTTGTTATTGATATTTATGAACAAATTTTGATAATTATGTTCTATAAGTTATGAGATGAAGAAAATTGTATATTTTTATTTTTCTTGCTTTGAGCGATTATATTTATCTTTTTCATAGGATAAATTATTTAGTGCTTATTGTTATAAATAATATACAGCTATCACCATTGAATCACTGAATTTACATAATGCACAAATAAGTGAAAATTTAAGAGATATAAATAACCAAGCAAATCTTAAAAAAATTAAGGAGGAATTTTTCGAATAGTTTGGATTTTTTAAGGAATGAATCAGTTTTTTTTATCAGCATCAAGATATAACTAAAATAAAATGTTATAAATATACTAAAATTTATCCTTAAATTAAAAAAAAAAACGTATGTTTTGTGATATTTATTTCTTAGATTATGTTTTTATTTTTGATATATTTTAGATATATGCTTATAAGATGATATTTTTATATATATATATATATTTATGAACTATAATTTATGTTTAGAATATTTTAGATATTTGCTTGTAACACGATGTTTATTTATAAATAATTATTTATATTTAGTATATTTTAGATATGGTCTTATAAGATGATATTTATTTATAAAATATTTATGCTTAGCATATTTTAGATATGGCTTTATAAGATATTTATTTATAAATTATTATCTATGTTTAGAATATTTTAGATATTTGCTTATAAGACGATATTTATAAGTAAGTTATTATTTATTTTTAGTATATTTTAGATTTGAGTTTATAAGACCTTAGAATAATATCTGTTTTATTATTTTTTTAAATAAAAATTAATAATAAGATTTTAAATTTTACACTCTAAACACATACAATATCTGCTTATAAAAATAGGTAACAGAACTCTAATCTTTATCTAACGGAAAATGCCACTTACCAACACCTTCATGTTCTTGTTCAAAAGAGAAAGTAATATCCAACGAGCCTTTCCGTTTATTTGAATATTAATAACCCTGGTGGTGAGATTTGATTCCTTTATACATGGTCAGTGCAGAGCCGTGGGGCATTGGCACACCACGCCTCGCGACTGACCTGACCATGACTGACCCTCATATGGAATAACCACCTGTTACTGAGTGGGAACATCCTGCTGTGTTGCCCAATCACCTTTTCAGATGATCTGGACTGGTAACCAGGTTATGAGAACCCTTTGGAGAAGTGCTCTGAGGATGAAGGGGAAAGTGAAGGTTAATAGGCGATGGGTAAGACCAGTGGCGTAAGTGGCGGATGAAAGGAATTATCCTAAATACCAATCAATTAGAGGTGAAATTCCCCCTTCTTTCTTTCATTAATCTGATTAGTAGTTTGAAAGGTGCTTTGTTACATTTGTCATTCAGAGATGTAATTGAATAGGATTTTTTTTTAATTCTATTGCGATTAACTTTCTGTTTCTTGAGGAATGTAGTGACGGATTCTAACTACTTAAGCTGTTTTTTTTTATTTTTTGCCCAGAATGTTCCAAAAAAGAGGTGCATTTTGAAATGAATTGCATACAACTAAGTATAATACTTAACAGAATGCGAAAATGGAAGAACTTTGTTTTAATTTTAAAGTTTTCCTACTATTTTTTTTGTATTTTATAATTGTGGAACACAAAAACTCTAAATGTTCGTTTTTTATAAGTACACTCTGCATCCTATAAAGAATGATTCAAATATTTAAAAAGATTTCTCTCACAAAAAAAAATGTTCATACTTTTTTTCAAACGGTTGAGTATTTTGTGGTGTGTGCATATCCTTACTAATATTATAAACGCGAAAGTTTGTATGTAAGGAAATTTGTTACTCTTTCACGCAAAAACAACTGAATGAATTTTAATGAAACCTTGCAATAATATAGCTTATACATCAGAATAACACATAGGCTATAATTTATAAAGATATTGTGTGAAGTGTCCAAAATATAACGATAAATGTCAAGTAATAGAGTAGGAAAAAATTCTGCATTTGCAAGATATTCTGACGTGCGCAGCAAAAACCGTTTTGAGTTACACAAAAAAATCACGTATACAAAAAAGCTCGCGACAGCATAGATCTTTTATTTGTAAGCCATTATCGCCAAAATAGTGAACCATAAATATAATAAAAATTGATAATTTATTTCTATGCACGTTTTTTTAATGATTTTATTTTGCACGTTTGGTTATTATTCCCGTTTTTTTTAACTATTTTACTACATGCTAGAAATTTAGTAGGCCCGTTCCTTTCATGGAGTAGAGATTCGCTACAAAAAGTGTTTTGAGAATCTATTTGAAAAGTCGTTGCAAGGGCTTAAGGAGCATTAGAAATAAATATTACCGTTTTTGAACTTTTAGACGTTCAGATTTAAAATTTGTTGTCATGTTATATTTTTTTAAATATAGATTTGCTAAGAATGGATTTTTTGGAAGTCTCCTATGGAGGGGGGGGGGGGAGGCAGAGAGTTGTGGAACTTATTTATAAAAAATTTTTAGTTTTGGAGCTTTTTTTAAAAAATCGAATCCTATGGAGGAAAGGGAGTCTTTTGCGGCTTATTCATAAAAAAAAATACCCGTTTTCGAAATACTAGACATACATTAATGAAATTTGGTATGCATGTCTTTATTGTTTAATTGAACGGGTTTGTTGAACGGGTCTTACGGAAATCTATTCTCAAAGGCGAGTACTGGAGCTTATTGATTAAAAATTGTCAATTTCCGAAAAACTTGTTCTAAGTGGAGCCCTTACTAAGCAAAAGAAACATGTTCACAAAATTTCAAGTCAATATATATTTTTCTACATCCAACTGTTTTTCTAACACGATTTTAAGATAACACTGTCCACCAAAAAACTTTTTTTACACGAATTTTTTGTGGTAGCACGAATTTCTCTAATATTTTTAAATTCTAATTTTGATAGTATAATCAGAAGACGGTCGGCTTATGGCCAAACGTGTGTGAGTGACTTGGTCTACTTCATGGCTTGCTTACTTGGTATTCTGCAGTTACGAGGAATACTCAAATTTATAATAACTTTTTTCTGTATTCTGTTCTCTACTTCAACTTGAACACCGCATTTCGCCCTCTAGTACAATTTTATTTTGTGTCAAAGTGTCCAGTTCGTAAGATGCAATAAATAATTTCAATAAAGTTCTAAAAGTTGATGTTTAAATTGCTTTTTTTTTAAAAATTCGATGATGAAATTTCCAGTATAACTTTTACTGATGATAATTTTTACTGTTAAAAATGTAAAATTGTAGGACTTATCAAGCAAGATCCCAGTGACTGTGAAGATCAGTGGGGCCATCCAAAAATTAAAATGCTGCTACGCTAATTATTACCTCGTTGATTCAGCCACTCTATCAGGGTATTACAGCAGCATTTAAATTTACTACACTAAAGAAACGCTTAGATATGTTTTAGACTCATGGAAGGAAAAAAATTTGTCAGTTGTGGAAGCATGGAGAAAGTTTACGAGTAAGTTTTGTGTAAGAATTAAATAAGCAACGTGAGAAAGAAAAAAAAAGCAAGTAATATAAAAAAAATATTTTGAGTCAATTCCTGCTTTGAATGGATGAATAGAAAGTATTTTATTAACGATTTAAAATTTAAACAAGATATATATGTAAAAAAAAGCGAGAGAGTGAACTAATAGTAGGAATTGAAAAAAAAATCATGATTTGTCTGCATTGTTGAACAATGCACACCCGTTTTGGCTTGTTTGGATGAAAAACCATAATTAATTTAATTAACTACCCGGTAGTTAATGAATTAATATTTGAAAAAACTGTTTTAACATCAAGTGTCATCCACTACAAGTTAAAAAAAAATATTTGAACTTGATTTTGGGAATAGAAAGTCTTTTATTAACGATTGAAAATTTGAACAAGTTAAATATACACAAAGAGAGTGTGAGCTAAGAAATAATAATAATAATAAACAGCCGCTACAGAGAAGCCGTAAATAGCTAACGAAATTCTTCATTTGAATTAATGTCGATATTTGTATACTAGATATATCTGACACACCTAATGATAATAGCCTTTTTTATCCGGTTCGTGATAAGCGTACACGTTTGTTATCAAGTAGCGATGTATGTATAAGTGTTAGTAGTTTTATTCATAATTTCAATTTGAACTCTTATATGTTGTATGTACTTATAGACTATATATATATATAAATTTGCTGAACACTAATTTAAATTTTTTTTGTAATAAAATTAATTGTTTTTGTTTTATATATAAGTAAGATTTCATTTTACTTTTTTTTGCACGGTTTTTTAGGAAAATATTTAGTGTTTTTTCATTTTGCACGATTTTTTAAAATTGCAGAACATATCCTGAAATTAACCATGTGTCGCATGCAATTTTTTACACTATTTTTTAACGGTTTTCAAAGGAACGTATCCACAGTGTAAAAAAAAAAGAGTTCAATGTATCTGCGTAACACATGAATTCATTTCTTTAATTAACGTGAATTTCTATTGTGTAGTAAAAAATAAATATAGATTTGTTTTTTTTTTATTAATGAAAGATTTATGGGGGGGGGGGATAATGCGAGCGCATATAGAACAAAGTCCTTCTTTCTTTCCTTTTTTCTTACATAACTTGGGATTTCGATGATATTTTGTTACTTGTTTTGGAGCAAGAACCCAAAAATGCTTTTGTGTTTTACGTTTTTAAATTATTACAGTATAAAAAAAAATATGACGGTTCAAAAAAAAATCTCAAAATTGTTGAATTACAACAGGAAAATATATATATATAGACAAGAATCTAAATCTTAAAATATAAACGGAATTATTTAAAATGAACCGTCCTTCCATATAAGTAGAAAAATTGCTGCACTTTATATGGAACAGTCTTATTATACAGATAAATCGTAAAGAAAGCGAATCTTGTGTCAAAAGCAATAGCAAAGGTTAAGGAGGAAATGTTCTATTTTAATTCAATAATTTACTTGTATATCCTGGTTGATTTAACCCTTGTATAACATTTGTTTACCTTTTACAAACCGCAGTGGAAAAACCCTTTCTTGTGTATGTGGGCGTGCGTAGGTTTTTTCTCTTTTTGTCACGGATGTGTATGCTAATTTGGTGCATTGCTCTTAAGTGTATCTTACTGGGACTATATAGAATAATAATTAATTTTTCTAGAATCAAATGGAAAAAAAACAGCGTTTAAATCAAGCACTTTTTTTTATAGAAAAAAAGAGCCAATAAACAGTTAAAATAAATGTTTTGAATAGCGATTTTTGGTTTTGGATGTAGAACCCTCTGTAATCTAATGGGTTATGTTTTCGGAATTTTTTTTCTGATTAATTGCTTAAAACTGTGGGACTTAAAACTAATGAGGGGGACTATTGATAACATACTTAAAAACTGGGAACAACGACTAGAGCAGGGGTTAGCAATCTGTGGCCCACTTGTCAAATTTGGCCCGTGGTACAATTCTTAGTAGACCTCAATACAAATTTGTCAATTTTTGAGTAAAACTGATAATTTTGAAAAAGAAGCAAATTGATATAACATCTTCAGAATTATAGAAAGGAAATTGTACTGAATTGTTAAAATATCTGGAAGATAACTCTCTAACTTTAAATCGACAGCTATTTTAAATTGTTGGAAGTCATTACTGGAGATATTTGTTTGTTTGAAGAGAAAATACGTGCTTTGCTTTCTGCCTTTTATTTTACATGCCTATGTGAATAAATATTTCCTCGTATCATAAGTACTTTGAGTCTGCAAAAAAAAAGATGTTAAGCAACTTCTTTGAAGACTCGACTGAACATTCAGAATCGTACGAGATATAAAAGTCACAAATTATACCCTTAATATTGCGATATAAAATAAAGCGGTTCAGGGACGAAAATTCGCATTAAAATATTGAACTATATTGAAGGAATACATATATTTTGTTAATTATTTCTTAAGTTCAATTTAATTTAAAATATACATAATACAAAATATATGTACAATTTAAATTTTTCTTTATTTAAGTTAAGAGAATTGTTATATTTTATGTTGTTATTTTTATGTTAATAAATATGTTGAAATAATACATAATAAAACTCTAAATCTGTATTCTTGACCTCTATCCCCTAACTCTGCATGCATTTCCACGGGAATCGAATTGTTTCCTACTGTATGGCACCCTGAATTATATTGATAAATTGGCTTGGCACACCACAGCAACAAGGTTGTCAATCCCTAAATTAGAGCATGGAATAAAACCTTCAGCTTGAATCTAATTCTCCTAACTTCTGTATTATATGGCCGAAATAGCCTAATGGTCACGGCGGTGGCGTAACGGAGAATATTAGCCCCCTCCCCCTCGTTGTCGAGTTTCGGGCACGAAATGCCATGCGATCAAAACTTGCCATGGAGAGGAGCCGATGCACGTTAAATCTGTCAAGTCTCAAAGTCATCCCATTGGCTTGGTGGGGAAGTTTGGAGAGGAGGGGTGCCAACTCAGGTGCCTCATTATCTGACCGAAACTGAAAATTACATAGTCCGTCACCAATAGCCTTCGTGCTGCTTTATAGCGCTATTTTAATAATCACCCACTCACTCTAAATTGTATTTATTATAGATTTTGAGCCTTGACAGATTTAATGAGCTCTATCTCTCGCTACATGATGACCTTTGACAGGACGAAATCTGAACTAGATTCGAACTTCGACTATGAGTCCTCTTCTATACAACGGAGTCCCTGCATCTCCTGTAAAAAAAATGTACGAGAGCTTTCTATTAAACTACGTTGTAAATAATTTTTTTTTGGTTTAATACATATGTTCAAAGCAACTAAATAAGTCCATTTGATTGCTCTCCTGTTATTCTTACTTCACATGAGTAATTCAAACACTTGTTAACTTATATTTTTCTCCACCCATCCGGTATAGTGGTTAGTGGCGCTGACCGTAGGGCCTGGGTTCGATTCTAGGAGGAGGCATAGATGTTTGTAAATGTAATAGTGCCTTTGCGGCATGGAGGTACTCTAAATAGCCGCAGAGCCGCAAGTCCTCTCGTGAAGTTGGTGGAAGGGAAAGAGAAATGGGAAGCCTCTAATCACACCCCCAGAATGTTCTTCCTGAAAATTGGGGTGGTACCGAGTCAAACCGTACTGTCACCTGTGTAGTGTTAAAAACTACGGCTAATGACAGGCGTACAATCAGCCCCATGCCATGATGAATTTCGAGGACCTTGATCTGATGTTACTTCAATCAGGTGGTATAAGTAACACAACAACTTATTTTTTGGAGAAATATCTACCTTATTTGAGTTTTACTTTTTTGTAAGCAGAACATTCACCTAACATTACGAAATTGGAACAACTGCTCTGCATGTGCAAAATAAGTATAATTCAATCTGCAGATGGCAGCGATAAGGAATTTTTTTATATTTAAATGTCATATTTGACAATTTGTTAAAAAATAGTTTAGTAACAATCTAGTATACGATTGCCATGATTAGAGGATCTTTTATATGTGTCCACTCTTCGTAATATGCTAAGAAAACTCAATAGTACCAATGTACATAGACCAGGCATGAGAAGAATCAAAATTTTTTAATTTTCATTTATTTACGTTGTAAAGCGAATTTTTAGATATATTCTTATATTCTAGATCTTGTTTAGTCAAAATTATGTTTGTTATTGTATTATTTTCAAAAATTTTTAGCAATAGATTTGATTTTCTCAGACTTCTTGAAGAAATAAATTTTAACTGGTCCAGGCAATTTATTTATACATACATATAGAGAGAGAGAATCATAAGATTTTCCAAAATAATGATTATAAAAAAAGTTTTCCAGTTTATAAATTTTCCACAAAAATTTAAAAGCTCTTTGGGAATTTTTTTTTTGTCGTATAAACTAAGTATATCACTTTTGTTGAATGTTTAATTTATACAAATGCAGGAGTCTTTATTTTGGATTTCACTATTTTTTTTTTTAAATTTTATTATATTTTTAGAATATTTGAATGTGTTTCTCTCATATTATAAATGTGGAATTGTTTTTCTTGTAAAACGTAATTAATATATATATATATATATATATGGAAATAAATATACAATTAGAGACTTCCATTTTACGAATTTCTCTATTTTGTGGAGCTTTTTGAGGAGCATTTTACGATTTTCTTCGTAAAATAACTTCTAAATAGAGAAATGCATTTACTATTTAAAGAACTTTTTCTCTTGTGATTCAATTTTTTTCTCCCTATTTTTAAAATGTTTTTGGGCCTTCGCATGACGAAATGATAAAAATTATTTGAAACAATTCAACGCGGATTAAAACAGTGTGAAGAATATACGCCTGAAGGGGGGTGCATTGCAAAGATGCGAGGCGTATTATGAGAAAACAATGTTTTGTAACAAAAAAACTCAAAAAATTTTCAGAACGTTATAAAAATATGGTTTCAAGAAAATTTATGTTTAAAATAGGCTTAAAATTAGAAAATGTTACAAAAAATTCGTTAATTTTATTATTTATTTTCTTAAGTTGAAAACACAATGTATTTCTGGACAACTTTTATTTTCTTGTTTCCCTTTCAGATTTTTTTTTTAGGGATAAGATTTATAAAAAGAATAAATATTAATTTACAAAAAAAAAAAAAAAAAAGATTCTGACAATTACTTTTTGTATAATGTATAGCGTTTAGGTATTTAAAATTTGTTTTATGTGGTAAAAAAAGCATTTTGAAAGACGAATCGCTATTTAACGAACTTCCCTCATAACGAACAGTTTTTCGGGATTCGTAAATGGGGGTTCAACCACTGGCGTAGTTACTCCTGAGTGGGCTCTGTATCAAAATTCTTTGAGGATCCTTTTTGAAAATTGGAGATTTTTTAATTGAACTATTGATAACATTTTACGATTGTTTTGCTTACGCATGTTGGGGACCCGTATCATTGATACAACTGATACGGTTTATTTCCCGTGAACCTGGGAAATCATAAGATTTCTGTACTTTTTCTATTTCCGGGAATTATACTTCGTTCCCGGTATTTCCCGGGAATTTCACGGGGCTTCAATTACATATGAGGGAGCTATTTTTGACTTGACTGCAGATTTCAACCTCGAACATCGTTAGCTGACCCTACTGTGGCAATTTGCGATCTTTCACCCCGAACTTCCTGGACGAAGGAATGTTTGTTATATCCCAACTGTGGGGTAAGAGTGTAATACGAGAAAGAAAGATTAACGCTTACGTGGATTGGTGAGAATATTTCTAGCTAGCCGTGAAAGGAGTATCTGTCCAGATCAATTCCTGTCTATCTGTGTATCGAGCTTCGTTAACAAGAAGTATTGGGTTTTTAAAGCAATCGCATTTCGTAGTCAACCAGCACTATCTGATCGAAGTTCCAAGATCTTGGTTTTTTGGATATCTAAGCTTAGAACTAGGCTGAGTGATAAAAGTATAAATTGCTTATGCTTTCTGAAGTCCTATTTTAAAAAATGAATAATCAATCTATTATATATTTTTGTATTTTTTTGGTTCATTATATAAATAAGTATAAATTTTAGAATTTATATGTATTCTTATTTTGCATAATTATTATTGATTGTATTTAAAAATTACTTATTTTAAAAGTTTTTAAAATTTGGATGTATTTTCGGGAATCTGAGGAACGACAATTACATTTCCGGGATTTCCCGGATATCCCAGGGAATGGAAAAACCCGAGAAATCAGAAACCCTAATGGTAGCTACGCCTTTGAGTCCAACTGTAAATAATCCATATAAGTCCGTTCAAAAATCGTTCACACAACGTACATAAAAACGTACATAATTCCTAATAATCTTTCCCGTTTCATATTAAAATCATTTTTATTTATAACTGGTTTGAGAGGGTAAATGTTCTAATCATCTGGGAAAGCTTAATAGTCAGTAGAAAAAAAAGTTTTACAGAAAAGGCGGTGAATGGTATTGAATATCATTGACACAGAGAGAATTAGTTCGGAATAATTCTAATGAAATCAAGCAGAGATTTTTAAAGAAAACCTTTTGAGAATGAGTAGAGTGAAGCAAAGGACGTGAAACGAATGGATAATAATCATTTAAACTGAAAAATGAACTAAAATTTCAAATTGAAAATCCAAGCAAACAATGATAAATATACATATTAGTGTCTTAGAAACCTGTAATTATCTGTATTTTAAACTTCAATGTATATAATTAATATCTTAATTCATGTAATTATTTGCAATTTAATGTAAATCTTTCATGTCCATTCTTATTATATCGTCAGATATATTTTTATTTTTCGAAACATTCTCTATATTAAACAGTATCTTTCTTATTTCATGATTAGCATAATTAAAAAATACAATCATCAATCATTTAAACTTTAAGGTGTGTCTTCTAAAATAAGATTACACATTAAAATAGATCCAATAAACAGATTGTAGAGGGTGGCGGTTTCTGTAGTAATATCACTTTCCTATCTTTTTATCTTCAACAAGCAATGCTATAACCCCGAAAGCGTGACAGTTGTTTAACCTTGTCACACTGCGATAAGCACAACACAGCCCCAAGAAGAAGTGAAAGCAATCACGTATTGATTCATATCAAAGTCGAATCTTATTTTTCCCACCCTTCCTTGCCCTAATTTCCTAATGAGTCACAAATTAAGGCTTTGATGACATTTACGTCTAAAAAAAACCCTATTCATCCGGCGCCTCAAGACTTTTGGGTTTGAAATCGATAACTCGATGCAGAGGGCAGGCTGTCAGCAAATTAAAGACTATCCAATCATAATGACCCAGAACACTTCGATGGAAATTAATTGGATTGCAGTAGAACATGTCGTAAAAATAAGAACCGAACCGTAGGATATCTTTAGAAGAAAAGGTTTCAAAATTTAATCTGAATGGAAAGTTCATGCTCGTGTCTTTTGATTGCCAATAAAGTTGTTAAATAAATTTAAATATTTAAGGACATTATTTGAAAAGAAAGTAGTTGGAGGAAGAAAATGAAACATACTTTTGAATGATTAAGTAACAGGGAGTGACCTTAACTTTATTCTAGTTAATTATTATTATTTTTTTTGTAATGAAATTCGTTCGTGTAATTTATAATGACGATAGATAAAATCTAACTGTTTATATGGAGCACGATAATATAGAGTTCTAAAAAGCATTAAATTTGATTTCGTGTGGATGTAAGTGGTTTAACATATTTCTGTACAAATAAAGGAGAAAAGCAACTCACACATTCATCACGAGATCTTCGGGATTATATTACACCTACAGACTTGAAATTTGACAGGGGTGATCCTTTCACAGAGTAGAAATCCGCTACAAAAGGGGTTTGGCGAAAATCTACTCCAAGGGTCTTTGAGAGGTTAAGGTTTTGGGTTAAGGGGCGTCATAAATAAATATTCCTGTTCCTGAACTATCAGACCTACAGACTTGAAATTTGGCAGGCTTGATCCTTTCATAAAGTAGAGATCCGCTGAGAGCGAATTTTACGGAAATCGACTCCTTTGGGAGGGGAAGGGGGAGTTACTGGGGCGTATCGATAAAAAAGATCCCATTTTCGAACTACTAGACCTACACTAAGGAAATTTGGTATACATGTGTCTTTTATTAAATTGAAATCCGCTCTCGGATATAATAGAAATCGTCTCTCGAGGAGAGGAGTTGCAGGGCTTACAGATAAAAAAAACCCGTTTTAGAACAATTTGACAGACTTGATATTTGGCAAGCATGTTTATTTTATTGAGTAGTGATCCACTAAAAATAGGTTTTTCGGGGATCCACTTCGTAGAAGGGGATTGCAGGAGCATAAAAGATAATTCCACTTCAATTTTAGATATTCAATACAATCGAGTAAGTGAGCATTAACGTCGCACTGTTCAGCTACACGAGGGCTTCTTGGCGACGGTCCGCGTAATTTAGAACCATGGTCAAGTGACGCGGACGACACCTGAGCTGGCACCCCCTCTCCTAACTACCACACCACACCAACGGGAGGACGTTTGAGCTCTCGACAGATTTAACGTGCATCGCGCCCCTACACGGCGGGTCTTCAGTGGTACTGGGATCGAACTCATGACACGCTAGCTATGATCCGATGCCTAGACCACTTGGCTACCGCGGCCACTCAATACAATCGAATGCTCAATGTTAGGAGTTAGATATCAATAAATTATACATATATGTGTGTGTGTGCGCGCGCGCGTGTGTGTAAACAGTATATATTCATACAACATCATAAAATAAATACCCAGCGAAACGACAGGGTAACGGCTAGTCTTATAAATTATCTCAAGCATTGCTAAATTTTCAATTTTTCATGGCCAGCCGGAATAATTTTTTTCAATAATAATTTATAACAAAATTTTAAACTTAATTAAAAAATTTTGTATAAAATTCATGTGGTAACAGGGAATTGGGGCTTGTGAAATAATACAATATCGGGAAAATATTTTTATAAAATGCACAATATAACATAGCAGTTGCATGTGTAGTTCAGATACTAACATTGCTATACATTTATATTGTATGCAAGAATGTTTTTATCTTATTGGGAGAAAAAAATAGCGAAAATTTAAAGATTTTAAATATTATATCCTAAAATTTCCTTTTCTACTTGGCAAAAGAATGAAAACAATTATCGTCGTTGCTACACTAAAAAAAAAAAAAAATTATATATAAAAAAAACCTCGCTTGTTTTTTCCCCCCCTCTCAAATTCAACTCAAATTTTCTCTTCCTCAGTTATAAGAGTGCAATCAATCACCAATGGACAAAAATTCCACTTCAATAAATAGTCTTGCCAGATTAGAAATGTTTTCAATTCGCTCAGATGAAAGGTTGAATAGAAAGCAAAATTCTGAAAAATATTAGTTGAGATGAATGATATTTTTGGACATGTTACATTTTTATTCAAAGGGAGAGTAGGTTGAAATTTAAAGACTTAATTTATTTCAATGGGAAAACCAATATTTTCTGAGTAATTTGTCTAAAAAGCAGACGATATTTGTTCAAAACGAATATCATAGTTTTATTTAAAATTTCTTTTCATCGAATAGCGAAAAATAAGAAATAGTTTTTCTAACAATTAATTCTGTTCAGAAGTTGGATTTTAGAAATAAAAATGGTGTTAAAATGAACTTTCTTTTAGAAATTAATTAAAAAAACTTAGCTTTTTATAAATAACCTCTTTTGTTTTTATGATTTTTCCGTAATATTTTAATTAATTTGTGCCTTTTTAATTAAAAATTAGATTTGTGTGTGGATTTGTAGAACACATGGATTTATTTACAGGTAAACAGGAAAGCCAAGAAAGTCGGAGATTTTCTTTGAAGGCCTGCAGGCCTTTCTATCTCCTCCAAATTATAACAAGCGAAAGTAAATTACATTATATAAAATCAGTTTTCCTTGCAATTTTTTTCATTCATTATTTTAAATTATTTTAATTTTAAATTCAAGAGTTATATCTTTTGTATTAATTCCCACATTGTCACAAAAAACGCCATAAAGTCTGAAAACTCAGCTTAAATAAAACATTACAAATAGAATAAAAAATCATTGAGATTTTTATTTCATATTCTGGAAGGATGTCCATTTTTTTTCCCTCCAATAATTCAGTACCAGAACTATATGGGTGGAATATTATTTCAATGGAAATATCTGAACAATAATATTTAGTTAACCAGCAGTGGCGTAACGTACACCCCCCTGCATTGTGGGGAATGTGGAGGGCAGGCTTCTAGGTTATATTTTGTTCCTATATTGTATATTATGTCTTTGCAGTTTTTTTCTGTGATCCGGCTTAGGGCCGCACATGGCCCTAATATTCTTCGTTGCGCCAGTGTTAACCAGTGTTTGGTTGATTGCCCTTTAAGTGTGTCACAGGAAATGTTTTTCAGATAAGAAATTGCAAAAGATAAAATATTTTTATAACTGTAAACCTGGGTAAAGCTTTGCATGAATGAGAAATGAATTGAATAAAGCGAGTAAAAAGTATAATAAATATATTATCAAAAGAAAAAGAAATTTTTAAGGGCTGATTTACGTGAATGGATAAGTGAATAAACATACACATTTACAGAGTGTCCCAAAAATATCGCATGAGCTCTGCACAACCAGATTCTTCGCTGGGAGTACATAAGAAATGTCCAAAGAACTGTATCTGTACTATCCATAGCTTAAGGGAAAATACGAAAAACAAAGTATGACGTCACAACCATATTGGACACATCAATAACAGTATTTTCAAATGTTTATAAAGGCAGATGTTCAAAGTGCCCAACTTGCATATCGAGGACAGGCTTGAGCATGCCGTGGAAAGAATGAATGCACAAGTCGCAGCAGCGCGGGATCCACCGAAGTACAAGCAGCATGCAGACGAACAACTAAGTCCTTTTTGTAGTACCTACGTCTGGATACACCAATTTCTTGAGAATGTGCCTCGTGCTAAAAAAACCCAACGATATGAGATATGGCGATCGTGGTGGTCATAGAACCGGAATCCCACATCCGATTCAGCGCCTGGAGTATGCCATATCCAGCCAATCACATACAGGAGCACAAAAATGCATTGGACTCCATCATTCCTTTCTCATCATGCATCATCTTCTCGTAAGCTGTGGATCGTACAGGTACAATTCTTTGGGCAATTTTAAGTAGAGTCGGGTGATATGGAATACCAAGGATTTAACTCTGTTTATAGCCGCTAATGCATGGGGAAAACTTGAAGTACTGTGGAAAGACTCTCATGGTGCATTGCAGAAATTATTGACCACTTGTTGTTGCCGTACCACTCGCTACAAAATAAAGAGTATTTTGCGATTTTCAAAAATTTTTGCAGGTATGTTTTCAAACTTCTACTAGTACACTTATGACTTGAACATTAAAGTAAAGCATAATGTACATTAAAAGAATTGTAGTTTGTAATACTGCGGTCATTTTTTAGCTGACAATGTTTTGTCATTCAGTTTAAGGCAGAGGTTCCCAAACTTTTTTGTCTCATAGACCCCTTGCCATGCTTTTCGATTTTGTGCTGACCCCTACTTACCTAATATTAAATTTTTGCAAATTTATCAACTTTAATGTTTTTTGACAGCTGCTATAGCACTACTCATACTTTAAAAGTTTTATGTTTCTAACTGGAGTTAAGTACAGTATTTAAAACTTAAGAAAAACACATGTGAATTAGTTAAATTAAAATTTAATTAATATATAAAAAATTATTGCTACATAAAATAACTGAGCTACAAACAAATGTTTTTAATGGGTGGGATGAATCTGGTGCTTCAATAAAACATTTTCAACATTTGGCATCAATCTTGTCAGGTGTAACCCTCAAACTTCTCGGTTAGTAGTATCCAATCTTTCTCTTTTTTTTCTTTCTGTTTTTATTTTGGAGATTGGCAACCACACACTGAAACTCCTCCTCTCTAGGAAAAGCAATTAAAAAATTTCTTAAGATGTTCCACAATTCGAAATAAACAACAGGTATAACTTTTTAAAAGCCGGAATTGCTGATATTCGTTTCTAAATTTTACTTTAAGATCTTCGTTAGGGCTATTAAAATCAGTTCCTTTTATAATTAGAGATTTTTTTTTCTTTTTGCTTTTTTTTTAATGTGATTAAATGAATTCATTACCTTCTGTGAGATGGCTATGGTCAAAGCCTTCTCAGACCTAGTTTCAAAACCTGAATAGAAAGCATTTAAATGTTGAACATAGGTTGAAACGTCATTTTTCTGGTAGATTGTCTGTGACAAATTGAGAAACTGTTAAAATTCAGGACGTCCAGTTTTATACTCCTTTAGCTTGATTCTGGCAAAAAACACTGAAATGATGGACCTTTTTTTTAATAAAATATATATGCTGTAGCCTTGTAATTGCAAATTAACTTCAATAAATTTAGTGAACAAAGGTGTTAAATAGGTAAATATGGTTTACACTTGATTAAATTTTCTTTTAAAATTAAAGCCACAATCTGGTTTAGGCTATCTTAGGCCCCCATTTACACTTCATGAACCCCCAAATTATTCATTTGTTTACGTGGACCCCTTTGAAGGTCGTCATAGGCACCTGGAGGTCCATATTGACCACTTTGGGAATCACGGGTTTAAAGGTTCATTTTCTAAGATGGTCTGTCGGATATTATGGAATACTAGATATTCCAAAATACCCATTTTATTCTGTTGTATCCTTTGTAATAGACTTCATACTATCAATTGAAGAATAAGAAAACAAAGACGGTGAATGTATTTTCTGTAACGGAAAATTCTTCGAAGATCAAAGAGGGAAAATTTGGATTCAATGATTCAGCTGTTTTCTGTTGGCTCACCTTGACTATACTGGACTGTGAATTTTTGTTAATAAATTCTAAGCAGAAAAAAATGACATTCACGCGTATTCTTAAAAATATGGCGTTTTTGTTAAAAATAACTACGTTTAATGAAGTCTTATTTTGTTTTCCAATGGGTTAAGCCACCGATTCCATAAAACCCGACTATTCCATAATACCCTCTATTTATCAATTTTTTTTTTTGTAATGACAAAATAATAATTATTTTTTGACAAGTAATAATTCCCGAAAACCTTTTGTTGTATATATCTATGATGATTTTTGGAGACTTTATCAAATACTAGTAAATTTATTTTTAGAGATGTTAATGGAATTCTTAATACCAGACTCTCATCTAATTACAATAAAGATTTAGGCTATACAGAGATTGAGAGCTATTTTCGGGTGAGTGAGTGAACATTACCGTCGCACTATTCAGCTACATGAGGGTTTTTGGCGACGGACCTGGTAATTTTGAACCATGGTCAAGTGACGAGGACGACACCTGAGCTGGCAACCCTCTCTCCTAACTACCACGCTAACGTGAGGACGTTTGAGCTCCCGACAGATTAAACGTGCATCGCTCCCCTACACGGCAGGTCTTTAGTGGTACTGAACTCGAACTTATGACATACCAGCTACGATCCATACTGTGACCACTAGGCTACTGCGGCCATGCGCTATTTTTAGGACAACCTTTATATATATATATGTGTGTGTGTGTTTTGCTGTGATGATACAGTAATAAGTTTCTTCCAAGCTTTGATAAACAGTTTAATTTTTTAGAAATTTGAAAGATATATATTTATGTGCTACATCGAAACATTGTTTTTTTTTTATCGCAAATTGATTCTAATACTTAAAAATAAAACAACATTTACAAAAACGTAGGAATTGTTTGAAACTATCTGTGAAATAAATGTAAGTAATCAAAATGTTATTTAGTGTGTATCTGAATACTAAGAATTATTTTTATACGTCAACAGTGACATATTAAAACTTCTTGACTCTAGGGTCCCTATACAAAAGTTGTTCCACTTGTGAGCCTTAATCAGTGTATAACATACGTTGTTAAGTACTTGTACAAACGGTAACCCGTAACTAGGGATTGCAACACCAGTATACCGGGATACTGAATACCGGTATTTTGAGCTATTTGTACAATTTTGTAATACCGGTATTCACAAGTTTAAATACCGTTTTTCGGTATTTACTAGAAATTTTTTAAACTGTCTCCGAAATAGAAAATGTGTGTTACGGTACTTACATATTTATAATGATTTTAAAAATAAAAATGAAAAAGAAGAAAAAAGACTAACCAATTCAAATTTGATCAAGATTATAGTAATTTTCTCAAAATTTTTTCCCCTGAAACATATTTAAATTTAGAAGAATTCGGTACAGTTATCGAAGATGTTGATGACATTAATGTCTATAATGAAAAGGAATTGTCTCTTGAACAAAAATTAGAATTAGAGGATAGTTAAAAAAAACTTCAACGAACCAAAATACAATGCAGAAATCAGCTATATTCAAAACCATCCGACGAAAAATCAATTTATTTGAAAAAAGATGAGGGATTTAGAGATAAATACTTGGAAAAAGTAAATTGTGCATTGCTAATAGTACCACCAACTAGCGTAGATGCCGAAAGAGCGTTTTCGACAGCTGGTAATTTTTGCACAACATTACGCTCCAAGCTTAATAACTGTACATTTGGTATACATTATGTTTTTTAAGATCACATTTTAAAAATTTGTGACAGTACCCCAGACGGAATAGTGATATTTACACTTTTTGTGTGATTTAAATAAATAAGATTTTTTTTTTTACTTTTTTGTGATTCTTTATATATACTGTGTTATAATTTATAAGTTACAAATTCTTTCTTGTGATATTTACACTTCTAATAAAACTGGCAAATAAAACAAAGAAACATCTGTGTTTTCTCTCTTTTTCTAAAATTTCTACTACCGGTATTAAACTTTTGGTCCGATATTGCAGTCAGTTACCGTAACAAACGTGTCTCTCGCAAACCAACTCGATCCACTACAACCTTTCGAATAAATGAGTAGAGATGGTGTATGTTGGTAAGCCTAGGTCTAGACACAGACGACATAATAATAATAAAGACTTGCCACTGTAGCCAGTTGGCATTTAGTTAGAAATTATTTATTCGGAGAATTTTCCGAGAATAACAATTTTTTTATTACAACTGTTTCGATTATGATCTTATTGAGATTGAGGAGTACGATACCTTACAATTTTAAACATCAGTCAAGTGACGAGTACGATACCTGAACTGGCACAGCTTCTCTTAACTACCACACCAGTGGGAGGACTTAGGGCTTCGACAGATTTATCGTGCATCGGCTCCAGCTACACCAGGGGAGGCCAACCCATGGCAAGGCGAAGTTTTAACAGTGGCACGCAAAGACTTATTAAAAAATTCAGGGAACATGGTATGATTTAAGCAAAAAATTTTAATTTAAGGATTTTCAAAATTTTTTTGTGGTTGCCTCCTTTGTGTGTATATACTATGTAAAACAGATTTTGTGCTCGAAATTTCATAAAAAGCAGCCATTTAATGTTTCAAGGAAAAAACTTAAAATTTGTGAAGTGATTTTAAAATGCTACTCTTCCTTCAAAACTTAACATTCATGCATGAAATTTGATTTACAAGTACGTAAACTATGCATAACAAAAGTTGGTATGGGTTTTGCGATAACATGATTGGTATTCATACAATACTTCTTTTTATGAATGCTTATTGAAAATTCCTTAAGAAATGTACAAATTCTGAGTTCAATTATTTAAAAAAAAATAAGTATTGCTTTGATTCAAAAATGCATACCAACTTTTTTTACATGTACTATTACCAATAGGTAAAAAAAAAAAAAAAAAAAGCATTAGGCACAATAGAAAAAAAAGCCTTAGCATTTTAAATGAAGACAAACTAGTTATTTTATCTTTCCGTGATATGAAAGTTTAAAGTTTTGATTTTCCATAGGGAAGTGAATAAAAACGAACGCAAAAGCTATCATAATTCTGCGTTTTTTAAGTTTAGAGCTTTCAAATTTTGTCAGGTTTTAGAAAGTTATATAAAAAATAATTTAAGTTAAAAAAATAATTAAATTTTATTTTTTGACCCATTCTTATCAATTGAATCTTACTGTGTCTCCTTAAAAGATTTGCACTAAGATAGAAATTTAAAAAAATTACCTTTTTTTAAATATGGTTAACTTAGACAAAAAACAAAAGAAAAAGGAACCCTCTCAAAATTTATTTTAAATTCATTTAACAAATTGAATTCTAACAGAAAATTCTCATGAACAGAATAATATTTAAGGTTGTGTGAGCTGGCTTTCAAAAGGAAAGAGCATTCCTGAAATTTTGGAATATGAAGTATCGTGTATATATATATGTTTTAAAATATCTGGAAGAAAACAATGAATTGACCACTGAGTGCTTGAAACTTAAGAATAAAGACTGGTTATAGAATTTAGATTTTCTTACCGATATTATGTGAAATTTAAATTTAGATTACAGGGAAAATATTGTATTGTTCTTACCTTAGTTCATAGGTTCCCAACCTTTTTTGAACTGGCGCCCCCTTTTCTAGTAAATATTTCGATACCGCCCCCTTTTCTAGTGAATATTTCGATACCGCCCCCTCCCACTCTAGAGAAATAAGAGTGTACATAATACTTGGTAAAAAAAAAAGAGTTAAGTTTGAAAAAATATCCTATTACTAAAAGAGAAAATATGTTTTTTTCTTTTTTTTTTTTCTAAAGCCTCATTTTTTTTACTCGCGAATCTGAAATATCTATTGCCACAAATATATTTAAATGTGCAATATTATATATTTTAGTTATAGGTAAGATATTGTTGGAATTGAAACGCTACTGAATTTCTTTCTCATTTAAAAGAGTGGAAAAAATATTTTAGCTTACCTGTTATAAAGAGAGGCAAGGGTTTTTGATGATACGAAGCAATTCATAATAAACTATTCCTTTCAAAAGAAATATAAACTGACAGTTTCGACCTTTAAAGAATCACGTTAATTCCTGGTTAACATATTTAATTATGTTTCTTGGATAATATATCTAATGAAATGCAGTGGACGAAACATGTTTCCTACTGCTCACAGACAAAGACAACAAGGACACTACAGAAATTAAAATGCAATGCACTATATCATTCAATTTAATGTAGGTCTGAATGTAATATCTTTTTTTTCATCCGCTTCCCGTACTACCGAAATATGTGAATTTTCGTGCATTTGATATAGAAATGATTTAAATACATACAATCAATATAGGAACAATATTAAAGTTTACTTTTGTTAGTACATTATCAGCGTGTTTTTTAGTCTTGTTTGGTTAATCTGCTCAAGCCCCTTCATGCCATCTCAACGCCCCCTAATTTTCTCTGGGTCTTTTAACGCTCCCCTGAAAGCCTCAAACTCCCACAAGGGGGCGTTATCGCCCACGTTGAGAACCTATGCCTTAGTTGGTATATCTTTTTTTTGTGTGTGTGTGAGCAGACTTTTACAAGAAAGATTAACACATTAAGGCAGGAACTACTTTCAAAAGTTGATAATACATCTAGCTGTGATAAATTAAAAAATTTAATGTACATTTTGCCTTATTCATTCAGCGCTAGATTTAATGATTTTCAAGATGTCAAAAAAATTGCTATTCTTTTTATAAATCCCTTTTCAATTTCCCTGCAAGACTATAATTGTTAACCACCTGAAATCCAAATCGGAATTATTGGCCTACAGTACCTTGCACCCCAAAAAGGAAGTACAAGGAACTTATTTCAAATGCAAGTGATCCGAATCATATTGAATTTTGGAAATTTGTACCAATAAGCAATTTTCTAAATTTACTGGATTTAGCTGTAATATATTGTTGTAAATTTCGATCAACACATGCTTGCAAATTTGTACTTTTGTTTTATTTATTATCCTATTTTTTTTTTAAATTTCCGCTACTAAGACTTGCACAAAAAAATGTTCTATTTGCGAAAAAAAATACTTTAATAAGCCTATAAGTAACATTTTTCATACGCTTTTGTTTGTTGGAAAAGCTGGAAGTGGCACGCAAAGTATTCTTTTTTTATCAGATAGGGGCACTCTTCCCAAAAAGGTTGGCCACCCCTGCTCTACACGTTGGGTCTTCATTGACACTAGGGTCTGAACCCGCATCTCGAAAATGCCGGCCACGAGTTTGCGATCATGAACACACTCGGTTATCGCGGCCCACCGGCGTACATAAAAGGGAGTTTGTAGTTCCCCTTCCAATAGATCAACATTTAAAAAAAAATTTGCCACATAGATTACCCCTCGGCTCCTTCATAGACATGTTTTACAATGCCCCCCTCCCCCATGCATAAGAGTGGTCTGTGTATGCATCTGTCACGCCCATGTATTTTTTTTGTTATAGCGATTTACTTACGCAAAGTCGGGATTTCTATGCATTTAACTATATTTGTTTCTAATGATTTTACAAAATAACAACATTGTTCAATATTTTTTTTAATTATTCTTTATTTTAACTGGATCACTGAATATCCATTTGTTGTATTCTTGTCGATTTCAAGAAAGTGACCCAGACACTTTGAGCTAAACATACTTCACCTATTCAGTTTGTAGATTTCTATTGTTTCAACATTATGCTGAGTGATGGACATTGTGTTTTCTTTATCACAGATAAAAGAACCCATTCATTCAATAGAGTTATGTTACCTTAATTGGACATGTATAGCAATTTAACCATGTAGTACTACGCGCAAGGGAAAAACACTTAAAATCTATCCCTATTCTTCTTAATTGATTATCCATTTTCCCTTTTGTCTATTAACGATATTAATAAAAAGGTTCTTTTGATTTCTTTATACTTTCTCGATGAAATATGGAACAAAGGACTCGATCCTAACGAGTTTTCCTACATTGTAACTCATTTGCTGAGATCTAATTGATTTAGGCCATTAATTCAAATGTTACCATTAATAAAAAAAAACTTACTTTTTTGGGAACGAATGAAGTGTGAGAAAAAGATATGGGTTTTTCTCTTAATCGACGCTGAATTTTAAGTGATATGCAAAGGCACTTTTTTTTCTTCTTGTGAACACGCAAAATGAAATCGGTGTCCTACTTATTTCTTAATAGAAATTATTTCCGTAATTTTGCCTGGTTTACACACAGTTACAGCATTTCTGACACAATCAAAAGTTCTATTACCTACATTTTTTTCCCGAATAATTTTGATTTCAGACAATATCATTAGTCAAAAATTCTTGCATAATCCATAATTAAATTTTTTGTTCAATAAAATTCGATATTTTATTTTCAAACTAAAGCCGCCCATTCGGTATAGTGGTTAATGAAGCTTATTGCTGTGATGTAGGGCCTGGGTTCGAATCTCAGAGAAGGCATTGGATGTTTGTAAATGTATAGTGCACACTTATGCGGCAGGGGGCTACTCTAAATAGCCATCGTGCCGCAAGCCCTCTCGTGAGGTAGGTGGAAAGTGAAGACAGGTGGGAGGCTCTGTCTACCCCTAGGGCGGTTGCGTGGCAAGAGCGGACACTTTCTAACTCATCGTGGTTTGAGCGGGGACATTTCCCCCCTCCCATCTTAGAACAGATTCGATTACCGAATTACAAGGATAAATACATTTTTGCCAATCAAATTTAATTACTTGTATTAAATTGTTAAGATGTTATAGTGCGAATACATTTTAAACATAGCGAAATGTAATAGAAATAAAAACATTCAGAGAAATATTTCAAAATTAATAGTAAGTAACAATATAATGAAAGGTATGAACGAATTTCAGGAATTTTGTGGAAAACTGTATTTTTGAGTCAAATAAATATTAGAACAGGTGCAATAGCCATACAATTAATTAGTTTCATGAAAGGAAGTAAAAGTTTTTCGATTGCAGTGAGTAATTATCTCCATGCTACATATCCGGGAGGTGTATTAGACACAGGGAACCGGTTCCTTGGCCTTCATGCTCCCCGGACCTCAATCCCTTGGATTTCTTCTTCTGGGGTCATCTGAAATCGTTTGTGTATTAGATGCCAATGGCTACAATGGAGGATCTCACGTCACGGATCGTCGCAGATTCGGCTGACATCGCCAGCCCACCGGATTTGTTTAGAGGCGTCCGACAATCCTTCGTCCGTCGGTATCGGCTGTATTATGACCTACGCAGCTACAACTTTAAACTTTTCGTGATAATCACTTGTTACATTTCTGACGACGAGCTGTGATGCGTTGTTCATATCGTAAATGTGCTTTTCGCCTGATAAATGTTTTTCTTGCCCATTATAGCCCCTTTTTATTCCAGTAGGCATCACACTTTTTATACCTATTTTTGCGAATTACTCCGACTAAACGTGGTTTACGGCCCTACTTTCTAAAATGATTTGTCGTCTCCATGCTGCCCACTATCACCACGCTGAATTGGTCGATCAAATTCGGCAACACCCTGAAAATTCCGATTTAAGGAATAAGAATACATTGAGCTGTGCAAATAAAAAAAAAAGATTATTTAGTAAAAAAGACAGTATGGTTTTTTTAAATGAAAGTATATCTTTAATATTACTTGATAGTTTTGGCAGCTCTGCAATGGGATAAAAACTTAATTTTTCCACAAAAGTAGGAGGGGTCTTCCCTTCCCCTCTAATAATCATTCTTACTGATGTTATAAAGGGCCATATCCTCATTATTTTAATTACAAGTGAGTAATTTCTTTAAAAAAAAAGAGATTTTCCATTCAAACAAATTAATTCAAATATTAAAAAATATAGTTCAGTGAGTGAAAGTTGTACTTCTAAATGGTTTTTTTAACATTTAAGTTTAGACTACTTTAACGAATGATATTTGATCATAATTTTTGCAAAACACTTTCTCATTAGATTGCCAAAACATTTCTCTTTATGCTAGCTCTAGAGGCACCACCCCAGTAATACTCATTCTTACTTAAAAAGGAAATTTTAAAAACTGAATCATATAATCAAAGTACTAAATTATTTGTAAGAAAAATGTACAGAGCTTACAAAAGAGGCGAAAACACTATATCTGAATTATATTTTATGAAAAAATATACATGTATATTACAATAATAAAAAAATATGTTGTAATACTTTATATGAATAGCATAAAACTATTTTACAGTATAGAAAATTAATTTATATATAAACATCTGAACTATCAAAATGCCATTTAAAAATGCAGAGGATTTATTATGCAAGCATAACGAATAGTAACAATATTCCTCAAAATATTATCATTTAGTATATTTTTTTTGGCATATATTCTCATGAATTTACCACTTCTGGAAGCTCTTCACCAAACTGCTCAGACTACAGCCTTAGTGCCTATTTGGGTTAGGAACCCATAAGCAATAATTTACTTAGATTGCAATAAACCATAACAAAGAAGGTTCTTCCTATAAATTTTATACTGATATGTTAAACAGTTTACATGCTTTTGCAACTGATACTTTCTGATATGTATATATTCACTTTATTTGTAATGTGAATCAAATACAGAAATTGATAAACAACAGCCTTTCACACATTAAGGAGAAGTCATCAGAACCAAATTTATCTGCTTCAAGAAGTACATAGTAGTTTCTTTTACTAATAATTCATTTTGAATGAATTCAAACTTTCAAAAAAAATCATTCATTCAATACATTTTTTATCCATTAATAAAATTTGACATGGTAATAATTATTTATGCAGCTAACTAGGTTAAAGCCAAAAGATGGCTCAATATTTTTTTTAATGCTTTGACTATGAAGTATTGAAAAGAAAGGGGGTAAATTATTGTAACTCTCAAGCCTAGAAAATGATGAAATTGGATGTGACTGACAAACTGTTACAAATAAAACTTTTAGAAGTAAATAAGATTTTTACATCAATTTCTTTTTAATGATGATAGGTTACATTCAGTTTAGATTGATTTGCGAAGCTGGTTTGGTTTGTCGCTGGCCTTCTGCACCAAAGGTTGCGGGTTCGACCCCGGCCCAAATCGGTGGATTTTCATGATGCAGAAAACCAACAGTGACCATATCGTATGATTATACAGCATGTAAAAGATCCCTAGAGTGTCTGTTTGGTGTGGGTGCTCTCGGGAAAATTAAATCCTAGTACAGGTTCTCATCGTCAGGGCTCAGCATCTGAGCATCAAAATTACCTGTAGTAATTGCCTATATGGTGTTGCACTAAAAAGAGATACCAGCTTCCGGGAATGTACTAGGTCTGCAATGGTAAAAGATCAATCTGCAGCCTATTAGAAATAAAAAAAGGGTTGATTTTGTTCCTTTTCATAACAAGTAAGCAAAATATACATTTATTTCTGAGGTCATTTACATTTATTTCTATATGGTCAACACATTCAAACCATTTAAGCTTGAAGTTATAAAAGAATAGTGATTCAAATCCACAATCAACAGAGCAATTTTGAGAAATTTCTAATTAGTATTTGTTCCCATTTTAATTTTGCACTTTGAGATTATTTCTTATATACGCAGATAAAACAACTGGGGGGAAAATACATATGAGTATGATCAGAAATGTAAAAAAAATAATTACAGAAGTGAAACCACATTACCAATACATAGTGAAATATATGTACAGTCGAACATCTACATAACAAAGTATCTAAATCCTGAAAAAAAGTTCAATGTATGGAAAATTCGCTATATAGAGGTTCATTTTCCAATTTCCTTTATAAACCACATAAAAAATATTTTAAATTCATGAGCACTATTTATTAAAAAAAAGTAATTATTCATACCTTTTTACAAAAAATAATATATATTTATATTTTATATATCTTACCTACCAAAAACGGAAAAACTGCAATTATGTTTTGACATTTTCAAGCTACTATAAACTAAGTTACTAGTACAGGCTGATCAAAATTACAAATAAACAGACTAGTTAAAGGACACGAGACAACTCCACTGAAAGTGAAAGGGGATATCGATGTTTGTAGTGAACTGGACAATAGGGGTTAAAGGTTGTACTTCTTGGATGAAACACCCAGAATTCTATTGTTCTCAGTTAGTTAGGCACTTAATAAAACCAGTTCAAAATTTGTGACCACCATAAAATGATTTAAAAGAGAAAATAATTTGAAATCTCAAGAATTACTTCAAAAATAGGGAGAAAAAAATTGAATCACAAGAGAAAACGTTTGTCATTTAGAAAATCCACTCCGCTATTGGTAGGTTATTTTATGAAGAAAACCCTGAAATGCTCTTGGTTCCAGGAAAAAGATCAATAAATAGAAAAATTCACAATATAGAGGTTCATAATATGGAGGTTTGACTGTATACATAAAATACAGTTTTTCATTGCTCTTCTAGAGAAAAAAAATTACATATTTGTCTTGGTAAACAATATTAGGAGCAGGAAATTTCTTAATTGTATCTCAGAATTTTTTTATATTGGTTTATAGTGTGTAGAATTTCACTTCAGTAGAAATTTCATTTATTAGTCTTTAAAATTAATGGGACCAAAAAACCAATATTTATAAAAATGACCAGTGTAGTTCAAATCTGAGTTTATGACATACATTATGGATGTCAATTGATTTTATAATTTTTATCCACATTTTAAATCTTAGAAATTATTCATTCAATACTTGTGAAAATTTCAGATATAGAATCAAAGCACATACACAACTGAAAAATAAAACTCAACTCACCAAATGTTGCAACAATAATCAATTCTAATTATATGAAAATAGCAAAACATGATTTTTAAAAAATATAATAACTGTATTTATTAAATTTTTAAAAATATTTACAATAAAAGCAAAAGAATGCAATTTTTTCTTGTGTCAAGAATTTGAATTGCAACTGATTTTTTCCTCAGAGTTTGTTTTTTCTGATTCATTGCAATTTTGTGTGGAATCTTCTAGTTCAACCCTGAAAACTTCATAATGATGATTAAGACCTTCTTGAATATGAAGTTTACACTGACTCCCAAGAGCTCCCCAGGGTGTACTATGAATATAAAAAACTCTTCTGATTCTTGAATGAACAAGTGCCATTGAACACCTAGATAAATAGTTAAATTAATTATAAAAGCAATACATACATGAAATTAGATTATTACTTTTAAAAATTAATCAGAGAAAGAAGAAAATCAAACATTCCAATATTTTACAATAATTTAATAAAAGATACTTATTACACAATCACAAACATTCTAATTTTAACAAAGGGAAAAATTTCTTTCCACAATAATTAAATTTTAAAATGTAATGTGGTATTTTGCTTCAGATAGCTATTTTTTTAATAGAAAGAATAGCTGTAAGATTATGTGCATTTCTGCAGCTGCTGACTCACTTCTGCAAGACCACACGCAATTAGCATGTGGGGTGCAAAAATCAAATATCTTATTTGTATGCTGTGAATTTGTTCATATTTATGTTTGAGCTTCTAATAAACTGTTATGTTTAAATTATCCATGGTGAAGAATTAGTTCCACAAGTAACATACAACAATAAGATAAAGCATAAACATTTTTAACAAGTGGCAAGGGACATCACAGCACCACCACAAAGTACTTTTTTTTTATAATTATTTCAAGCCAATATAGTTTTTAAAAATCAATTATTTATATATTGTACAAAAAAAATTAAATATTTTACTTTACTTTCAACAATAAGACATGTTTTATAAGTTAATAGATTAAATTTTACTGTTCTGAGAGAAAAAAAATTTCAAAAAGACAAATTTATTATTTACTTATGAGTTTAATTTGTTCTTGTTTTTTATGCAAACATAAAAACTACAGAATTGAAAAAAACATATCTTACATAATGCAGGGCTCTCTTGATATATATGCATCATATCCTGTACATAAATAAGGAAGATACAACTTTTTAGCATCTTTACCAGGATTCATTCTTTTAATTTCTGTAATTTTATTATCCATTTCTTCTTTTGAAAATGGAAGATGATAAACATGTTTGCCTGTGCATAAAATGTGAATAGTATTTAGCATTAAATGTAGCACATATAACACACAAAAATATGAAACATACATAACAGAAAAACAAGATTATAGCATAACATTTGAACCTGAGTATTAACAAAAACAGAATTTGCAAAGAAGTTAAGTACTTCCTTAACTTTTACAGTTCTGCCATATTCCATATCATATACATGAAAAAATTGAATTTTATGTCAATCATTTATGTCAATTATATAAAAATCATTTAAATACACACACAAGCAAGATTTACAATTATGGAGTTACGACAAAATTAAGAAAAAAAGAAAGAACAAGAAACCCATTTCTTTCTGAGGAAGCACTGTATGTATGTAATGTATGTATTTATAATGTTTTAATAAATAGCTTCAATGTTAAAAAAAATTAAGTATTTTTTGACTGGCACAGCACTATTTGTTGCCAAGCATTTGCAATGTTTGTCTAAATTTGAATTATTGCCTTAGCTCAGTGATTGAGAACTGCAATCAGAAAGCATTTAGCTTCATAGTATGAATCTTTAAATGCCCACTGAGGCAGAAAAATACATTCAACAGTTTCCTTTTTGTAAATATATTTTTATCTATTTCTATATATTTGTTGATTTGGCCAATTTTAATTCTTTTGCAAAACACCAAAGAATTAGCACATTCTTCTCTCAAGGTGTTGTGGTTGATTCACATCTGTAGTTTACAAAATTCTATTGAAGTAAATTCCTGACATCACAGTAAATGAATCTATACTCTGTTTCAACTCAAGTTGGCAGCATTGGGAAGGGTACGATGACCGAATCACAGCCGCTGCCGGGTTACTGTAGGAGAAGAGAGTGACTAAACGAATAAATATCACCATATTTGGCGAGTAGGGGGGAAAAAATGCTTGTGAAAATTTTTTTCATTAAAATTGTATATAAAAGCTGTTTTTTTTTTTTTTTTTTTTTTTTGGAAAATAGTATATGCAACTTTTTTAATGGAGATATTTAAGGGCTTACGTTTCAATATGTTTAGAAAAATTGATGAATAAACTAGCAAAACTTTTCTCGAACAAAATCTCAATAGTTCTCAACATATTGATAGCAATGTTTTTTAAATGAAAAAATGCCGTTAAATTGTAATTCATGCTTTCATTAACTTGATTTTTTAAGTGACTTAGGCCACTTTCAAAATAAACGGCTCTTTTTTCTTTAATTTTTATTTATTACATCCGTTTATAAAATACAAATTTCTATCTTGTTTTTTAAGAATTTATCGCCTTTAAATCCGAATGAAATAATTATTCACATTTCATGTATAAATGCCATTTATGTATGTTAACTTAAGAAAAACAGAAGCACAAATTTCAACATCATCATTTACTTCCTTCAGAACTTTGGTTAATGTAGGAATCTCATTTTTTCGAAAAAAGCTATGAATTTTTCGCCGAATGCACGCAATGTGAAGTCATATTTCACCAGCCTATTACGCTTGCCTACGGCACCGGGTCGTTTTTTACCAGGAGAACTTACAGCACCTAATGCCTTCTTTTCTTTCTTCATACGGAAAACAGATCTTTTCGAAACGCCAATCAGTTCATAAACATTTTTCACGATTTCTCTGATGGATTCTTGCGGGTTTTCTTCTCGAAGTCGAGAATTAAACATTCAATATGTTTTTCCGAGCTCTGCTTCGGATAGATTTTCCTCGCTTCGATGGTGTATACAGCGAGGTTGGTGACATTTCTATCTCAGACATGTTTAAAATGTCAACAACAAAAACAAAAAAACAAGAACAAAGATAGTAGCACGAGATATCAAAATTGTATGTATGAACGATAGCAAAGACGCCAAGCGAATGGCGTTGATTTGGCGGGAATGCTTAGGTAACTCCGCCAAGGATGTAATCTTGAAAACCGGTTTTTAGCCAAGTGAAGTTTCATGAAATTGTTGTTTTTCAACTGTATTCGTTCACAGGTATTAAAGAATAAATGCTTTTAAGGTGTAATTAACTAAAATATATCCTTAAAATCACAATTTCGATAATACACGATACTTTTTAACAATTTTCTATGCATTTGCTTTAATTTAAATTCCAAAACAAGTTGGAACTATTTTTCAAGCGGATTGTTACATTTCCTACCCTTCCTAATGCTGCCAAGTTAAGGTGAAACAGAGTATACTGATATTAAAGCAAGAAATGTGTATGAATCTTCAATGTTTTTGTTTTCAAATTTTTTTTTAATTCTTGGCATAAACATACATAACATTGCCACATGAGTGCTTGGTTTAAACTAAAACTGAAATTCACTGGGTTATTTTGTGTATTAAATCTATTTCTGTGAATGACTTAGTCATCTTGAAATAATTTCATAATCTTTTTTTTAAAACCTTAATCCATGGCAAAAATGAATGTGAAAAATGCCATATGTGTGCTTGGTTTAAAATTAAAAACAATGTCATATGATTATTTGAAGAGAAAAAGTTTATTTCTGAAAATGACTCCATCATCTTGAAATAATTTAATGGCATCTCTTTCTTCATTTTGCCAAATTGTACAAATCCAATATAATTAGTTTATTCACAAAAAAAGTCCATGAAAAAAATAAAAATTGAAAGATTAAAATTACGAGTCACTGTATTAGGTCATCTCGCATTTATTTTTAACTAATGGAAAAGTGACCATATATATATATATATATGTGTGTGTGTGTGTGTGTTATACCAATATTGTTATTTTCTAATAATAATACATAGGATGAATTTAAAAACACAAACACAACTTACCTGTAACATCCCAGGATCCTCCACCTTGACTTTTAGCAACTAAATCAACAGCAACCATCACAGCATGCTGAATGGGATGCACTTCTCTTTGATCATTAGCAATAGCAATTACCTCTGAAGTCACAGGATCAACAATAACACAACCTACTTTTTCCTATGATTAAATAGGAGGCCATTATTTTACTCATTTTCATACAAACACAAAAGATGTTTATTTTCCTGATATTAAAACTTAATTTAATTATTTTTGCTAATTTAAATGTATAATAAACATTAAATTCCAGAAATAAAATTAAAATTTGTTGGTGAAATTCTGATTATGAAACATTTATTACATTTAAATAAAATTGAAAAGCAGCTTTTAAGGGAACAGAAAACTAAATATTAAACAAAAATTACAAGTTACTATAATACATTATTTATCAGTAAAAGTGTCCTGATTTTAAATCTGGAAAGATTGGACATCATATAAATGAATATTCTATTACTTGTGTTTTCTACTCTTTGTCAAAAAATGGAAAAACTGAATATATTGTAACAGAAGGAATAAAAACTCTTTCGGAAATGAATATTTAGATTTTACTTAATTTCTTTTTACATTATAGTCATTCAAAATTATATTAATTACCTATATTTGAGTTTGAATCATTTTTCATTCAGATTGAGAAGATTCATAATTTTATTGTTAAAGGCCATACAAAAATTATATATAAAGTTTGAATGCTGTAAAAGTAGGTATAAGTGAAATTTAAAATGTAACATCAGTATTAATGCTCCTTGCATTTAAAAATACTGCTTATTTTAGTGATTTTTTTATTTGATATTTTTAAAAACATAAAATTTTTACAGCTTAAGAAAGTTTTTGTTGATCTTGGCTTGAGCATATAATTTGAATTACCTAACTGCTGTGGTCTACAGACATTTATATTTTTGTTAAATAGCAGGGTTGAAAAGAAATCTCACTTAATCAGTTATTACTTTCTTTTATTCCTGTAAATGTTAGTGACAAAGCACTAAAAAAAAAAGTCTTATTTTAAAATTAAAAGAAACATACAACTAAAATTCCCAATAAATGATATTCATCCTAAAGGGGGGGGGGATTCTTCCAATCTAATAAAATGAGATTTAAAAAAGAAAAAGAAATGAAAATTTGATTTAGTACAATATATATTAAACAAAAAATAACTTTACTCATACATCACCATATTGTGCAGTGCTGATACACATGTTCATGAATTCAACTATCCTTCTTCGTTCTTCAGGATTGAACAAATCTCCTTTTAAAGATTTCTCTATGCTTAATAAAATTGATAAGTATATTAATTATATAGCAACAAATATATACTAACATTTAAAAAGTATAAATTTAAAAAATACAAAAATAATAAACATATGCATATTATTTTCTATAAATATTTAAAAATAATTCACATTGAATTAAATATTCAAACAATGGTTATTTAAATATGTTTTACTTTTTTCTGTCTTTATTTCTTTTAATTGCCTTTATTTTTGAAAATTCTTTAAGAAAGTAAACAACAACAGAGAAATTAACTTTTGACTTTTTATATTAAATTTTAAAAAGTTTACTACATAATATCAGTTATTAAAATAACCAAAAAAGAGTCTTATAAATACCCATTGACAGCCACCAGTTTTTAGTAAAAAAAGGACAGCAATTAATTCTCCTTTTCAGGGGAAAACCAACAATTTTATTAAATTAATACAAAAATGATTCCAGTTTTATGAACCTTTTAATAATTAGTAATGTTTCTCTAATCAAATTAAATATTAATGCACAAATAATTAGTTTTCTTTTTAACATTTCAAGAAACATCTGAGCAAAAAATAAAAAAGACAGAATGAAAGAAAAAAGAAAAAGAAATAAGTACTTTTTGTCTTCTCTAAATTGTACAGGCCAAATTTCTTTTGCTACTTTGTATTGATCATAAGTCAAAGCTGGATATTTGGGCACTTCATGAATGGCTACAGAATCTATCAGTCCTGTTGTGTTAATTTGTGCCAAACCCAGAGCTGACATCAATGAGTAATTTTCACTGGATTCATTTATTTCAACAGGTCGAATAAGAATTTCAAAAACATCTGCAAATTTAAACACATATGTAAATGGAATAATGTACAATAAAATAATCAATATATGTTTTCATCCTTTACAGTAAAATGAACTGAGACGCATTTCAAAATAGGGTATTTGGAATTATGATTTTAGAGAAAAATATGCGAGATAAAAATTTTAAGTAAATATTGATTTATTATACATAAATTGTAATAAAATAATAAGAGACAAAATTGTACTACCTACAAGGCTAAAAAATTAAGAACAAGGTGTGCAAGAATTGGAGATTTTGAAGATTGAAGTTTTTGAAAAATGCTTACCAAACAAAAACGTGAAAGTATTTTAAAAACTCACACACAATTTAATTATTTTACATAATGTAAGACAAACAATTCAAATACATTTTTTCAATCAGTTCGATATAATGAATGAATATGTAAATTCAACAAGTTGGATGAAATTTAATAACTATATATGTTTAGAATGATTGATTTTTTTTTAGTGTGGGTCTCATTTAAAATACTAAATAACAGCTAACACTTGCAGAGTATAATTTACAATGGCAAGCAAAAGATTCCCAATTATTACTATTCGAATTAACTTATACAAATTGAATTATAGCATATTATTATTCTAAAGCTAAGACATGTGATGTAATTTTTTGATTCACTATAATTATACTCACAAAATAACTATTCATGCAAAGAAAAAATAAAACAGATTCAATCACAGTAACAAAACAAACAATTCAGCATCATTGCTATCAAAGTCTAAATCTTATTTTCCTTTTTAAAAAGTCACAAAAAAGCACAGTCAATTTTAACCTCCAGTAAAATTTAAAAGCATGTTGTAAGATTCAATAGTTTCCTTTAAATCTGAAATGGGCATTTGTTTCACCTTGGGGGCTACAATATGAGAGCAGAGAATATCAGGGGGTGGGGGGAGTGCACCTTTTATTACACATCAGTTAATTTTGCATCTCAGAAAAGAAATACACTGTATCATGAAAATCAATAAAGATAGGTTAAAGAAAATAGGGACAGTTTTATTCAATTTATTTATTGTGCTCATTTCATATTTATAGCAGCAAGCACATTTAATTTTAGAATCAGCTTGATGACAGACAAATGTACCCTTTCTCACTTTTCTACATATTTTTTAAAAGTCAGAAGTGAGATTGCTTGTGTTGAAATTCTCATTAAAGCCAGCAAATTTATATCTGCCAACTTGCATCTGTATTTACTGTAATTGATCTTCATGCACAAGAAAAATTTTTTCACCAATATATATCAACCAAAAATGAACAAAATTTTCCCACAAATTTCTTCATGCATAGAAATTTTTTAGCAGGCAAAGATTTGTAAAAGTCAATTAATGTCATAGCATAAAAAATTTCCTTTACATTGTGATCTGACTGCATCAATAAGTTCCAGGAATGGTATCAACATCAGCAGTAATGGGAAAAGAGAGAAAAATTAAACTTGAGCTCAAATTTTCTTAAAACCCTGAAATCTTTTTTCTATTTTTAATGGTTAACTACAAGACAACGGCAAACAAAATGAGAAACAGAGAATATTGACAAAAAACAAGAAACAACAACAAAAAATAGAAAAGAAACAAGTCCACAGTATATTTTATAAATCACATTTTGTGTCTGGCCTCCCAAATATCTGCTCCACATGGATCCATGTGAAGCAAATATTGAGAGCATGCCAAATGAATGGCATCTATTTCTTCATTGGAGTTGTACAGTTTACAAAGAGGACTCTGGACAATGCCTATCACGTTTAGATGCTTGGACAGGCAGTTGTGGCCAGTGGCGATTCAAAAATTGGCCACAGCTTTACCTAGTGGCCATTTTGGAATATGAAGGAATTTGTTAAACCCCACTTTTTCATTATTCTTTTGACTGAATTTCTACCAGAAGTGTTCTCTGTAGTACTTTTTTATGGTTTTTTTTGGCATTATAAGAAGGAACTATTTTGTAAGAGTTTTGAAAGATTTGTGTCCCCTTCTTCGTCAAGCAATCACCATTTTCATTCTCATCAATGCCACAATTTGATAAGAATCCATTGCTTGGCAATGTCTATATGGCATTGAAGTAAATCGCCAATTAATAGTTGACATTTGGGAATATCCACTGATAAAGGTACCTCGATGGAAGATATTGCTTGGAGGGCCACTCTTGAATCACATAAAATAACTACCTTTGAAACACAATCTGTACGGCAAAGTAGTTGAGATAGAGCAATGCATACAGCTTCAATTTCAGCATCAAAAGCAGTGCTGTGAACCTTGTCCTCCAAACTCTACAGATGATCTCTAATCTTAGCAGAAATTTTTTAGGTAATTAGTTTTCCAATACAGAAATTCTGTTTTCCTAATAATGGAATATGTGAGACTTTGGTGGTGCTGAGAAAGAAATCTTGGTTAAAAGCGGATTTTTTTTCACTGTCTTAGCGGGCTGTAAATAAGCCCTTTGCAAGCCACATGTGGTTCATGGTCCACTATTTTCCCAATCCTGCTTTAACGACTAAAGAATCACCTTTGAGTAATAAAATTTTTAAAGCAAAGGAACAATATGTAAGCCCATTATTGTAGTCTTGATTTTCCAGTTTTATGTAACTTATTGATTTAAAAAAGTATCATTCAATATATATTAAATTATTATCATTTGTATACAAGTTTCAAGGCTATTGGGTCTTTTTTTGCTTCACAGGAAAGTAATATATACAGTGAAAATTGTTTGACATGAAACTGAAGGGCCTGAAATATTTTTTCATGTTAAAGGATACTGCAAAAAAAACAAAAAAAAAAACATATCCTGAACAAAATTAAGTTTATTAGAGTACATTTTATTTACATAGAAGTGTATTTATGCATTTAATTAATAAAAATCAATACAACAAAAACATTCACAAGGACCTAATGAAATTTAATGTAAAATTCTCAAGTTCTTTGAAAAACAAAACATTTATTGAAGTTTTTTGGAAAATAATCAGATATATTTTCTTTGCATTGTCCATTTTAGCATCAAATTGTCAAAAAATTTATTAGTGTCGACCATTTTTTGTTTGTTTATTTCACCATTAAAATGTGCATCTACATAACTGCACATACTTTTTAAGATGCTCCTCATTTCAGATGACAAGGGAATAGGAGCTGCTGCATTATTCATTTCATTTTCATCATTTGAATCTGCATCACTGATATTTTTTGAGTTTTGAGCAAACTTTAAAAGCAAAATCTTGGTCTGCCATAATTGGGCTGTGTATATATATATCATCATTATCTACTGTAACAAATTCTTCCAATGATACAGAAACTTTCTCAAACATTTCATTAAGTGTCTGGTGTTTCCCTTATTTTATTCATTCTGAGAAGGGAAATCTTTTCGTGTTAAGCAATTTTTGTTTCAAGTTAAGAGAAAAAAATTTATGAAAATATAATAGTTTGTCAGGACTGTTGTATTATTTCAAGATAACCAATATTTCGTCCTAAGCATTTTCATGTTAAATATTCAATTATAATTTTTAAGTGTAAACAAATGAAGCAATGCAGACATTATTTTTTGCATGTATGTAAGCAATTCCAATGCACATGCATATATGCAATTAATGAGCATGGAAGTGAACACCATCAGAATTTTACTTGTGATAAAATGACTAAAAACTAAAATTTGTTCAACCTATAGCATTAAAATTGTAAAAAGTTGGAGGTGATTCTATATGACAGAAAATCACCAAGAAAAAATAAATAAAAACAAGACAAAAAAGGCTAGATTTCAACCTAAAGACATTAGGCAAAACCTATTATAACAAGTGCATGCTACCTCAAATGAGGCATTTTGGTGATCTACTGAGTAGCAAAATTGTTCGGAAGAAGTGAGTGAAGGCTCAAGAACACTACTTTCACAGAGTGTTGAATATGACAATTATACATTAATTTCGTATTTTACTTACACAATAGTATGTATGAATAAAGATTATACACATCTCATACTTTTGTGAGTACTTGTAATTACCTCATAATTTAAAATTTATGTATCATACATATATTTCTTCACACAGAATACCTGAAACTTAAAGATGAACGAGCACGGGGTGAAAGGTGGGGTTATGTGTTTTGGGAAAAATAAAAAAAAATTCCCTGCACTTAGATAATTGAGGACAAGCACATTTTTGAAAATGTGGTAAATTGACACCCTCCCTTATATCACTAACTACTCTGTGACCATATATTTCCTAATTTTACAATGATTTTTTTAAAAATTTTTTTGCTAACATCATCTTACATAACCATACTATTAATTGCAGTTGCAAGTAAGTTGAACAAAAAAATTTGCTGGTTTAGTTAAAATTAACATAGTTCATGGGAGTTGAGGTTTAAGAAAAAGATGTCACCTATAACTTTGACTCTCCATAAAAAGTAAACTTTTACACACAACAACAGGCAAGTTTTTCAATTCCATTTCCTTAAGATTCCAAAACAGTACAACACTTGTTTTCTATCCATAACAATAGTGAAGAATTTTTTTATTTTCAGAACATCTTCATTTTAAAAGCACCTCTGATGATACACTCCATCATATCATTAGGTACACTGTAACTGAAAACTCTATAATTTCACAGTGGTTTTTTCACTAACGTGATCATTTATAGCTGTGCTATTAATCACAGTCACAAATGGTGCAAAACTATTTGCTGGTTTTGTTAAAATTAAAGTAGTTAGAGAAAATAATGTCACCTAACTTTGATGCTTCATAAAAAGAAAAATGTTACATACTCTAAGCAAGTTATTTCAAAAGATGACCCATTTAGTAGTAATTCTACAATGGTACAATACTTGCTACATTTTTATCCATTTTGTTTTCTTAAAATGTATATATAAAAGTATTTAAATATTTTTAATCATTCAAAATATCACACAGTAAATAATTATTAAAATCCTACTGCTAAATTGCACAAATATGGCACTATTGATAAATGATTTTTTCTGTGCTTGGTAGGCAATAGTTCACAAGCTTAAATAAAGTTCTAATGGTTTCAAGAGAAATGGTAGCTACAGTTGATAAATAAAATAATTTTGAGTTGAAAAAGTAATTTTAATTTCATTTGAGCCAAACACTCCAAAAATAATAAGTGGATATCACAATCTAGTGGAGATACTTCATGAATAGAGCCAACAATAAGTCTTTCAAGGGGTAAAAATATATTATATATACCGTAAAATCTGGCATATAACATGCACCTACACTTTCAAGATGGCTTTTTTTAATTTTTAGATATATTTGCTGTGTAATGCGCACCCCCCTTTTGGAAGGAACTTGAAATGTACGTAAGCAATGCTATTAAGTTTCAAAGTAATTTATTCTAGATATTATTCCAGGATTTTGAAAAAATAGTGTACTCTATAGTTATAACCCTTCAATTCATTAATATTGTCATTTCTTTTAAATAAACAGTATTTCAATATATGTAGATGTCTAATTTTTTTCTATGCTCATCTCTTTTTTTAATGTTAAGACTATCATTGTTATACCCAATGTATAATGCGTACCCATAAATTTCGATCTTATTTTTTGTATTAAAAGTGCACGTCATACGCCGAATTTTACAGTACTTTAAATATACAATTAAAAGTAACATTAAAAGTTTCAACTTTAAAATTTAAAAAAAATACTTAAAAATTTAAATATTTTAAGATTATAATTCTTTAAAAAATGGTTTTTAAACAAAACCTTGAAAATAATTTTCAAAATTCCTACTTTGTAACGTTATATAATGAAAAACAAACAATACAAATACATTTTGGTTATAAATGACACATGCTACAAAAACAAAATTTAAGAAAGTTTCCTTAAAAAATAATAAAAATTATATATTTTTACCTTTTTGTTGTGTCCATCTAACCCTTTTCAAATGAGATCGACCAGTCAAAGGCCAATGAGATGACAACTCTCTAAAAATACAATATATTATTTTATTTACATTTAACACAACTATAATAGGTTATGAATTATTTACATAAAAGTCCATTCATCTAAAGTTACATAGAGAGTTTATTTCCATGTGAAAATATTTATTTAAAATATCAAAATTGTTTTAAATAGTTAAACTATTAATGTAATAAACCTTTCAATATCAATTTAGCTATTTATAAAATAACTCATATACAATAATTAAGAAATTAATTATTTTTATTTTAATGTATTATAATGAATGGAAGATAAATTTACTTAATCAGGCGAGAAGTTTCCTTCTTCTCATTCACCTTTCCAACATACATTTTCTCTAAAAAATTATAAAAAAAAATAATGTGTATTCAAATTTTATACATGTAAATGGATTTAAAAAATCTATAATACATATATTAATATGCACATTCATTTCTATATCTTTCAGTATTCCCAAATATATCCACCATTCTATTCTTCAAACACATAGCACACACACACATCCTTGCAGATCATACATTCAACATTTTCAGCAATCGATATTTTATTCATACACCATTGTATTACATGCATTTTCCTTTATGTTTCAAAAAAAAAAAACCCTAAATCATACCTCTCAGACATATGTTTAGGAAAGTTTGAAGGAACAAATGCAAAAACAAGAAACTAAATTTTCAATGAAAAGTTTGTAAGCCATTGAATTCAACCAGCGATAAATTATATTTTCTAAAAACAACAAATAAATGGTTTACCTGAAAATTGTCAGTCTTTTTAAAAAACGGCAAACTTTAAATAATAACTAGCAATTAAGTTCAAAGAACATATGCCCTTATAAAAATAAGACCGATTTCAAAATATAAGAGTTATCAAATTAAACAGTTTGTCAGAATGAAATTGTTAATTTATTTCTTCATATAAATGAGCTGTTCCAGTGGCATACACAGACTTCTTTTATGTGAAAGTGGGTATATTAAAAGAAACCAAAAGCACTGAGATATAACCTTTAAGCTAAAGATTTAAGAAATTTGATGGTATTTTGGGAAGGGTGATCCCTCCTTCCTTTTGTGTATGCTACTCAACTGCACTTCAATATTTATCAAATCAGGATATTGTTTTCTATCCCTCTGACTGCTTATTAAAAAAATTCAAACTTTAATTCAATTTTAAATAAATTAAGAGATAAAAAAAGAAAGGATATTCATATAATATGCACTATGTTTAAAATGCTAAAAAAAGAATTATAAAAAAAATAACAAAAGCAAACTGTACCTGTTTCAACAGATCTAAAATATTCATCTCCGAGAATAGGAAAAATTTTTAGTTTGGTTTCAGTATCTTCCATCTTTTCTAAGTTCAAATTAGTTTTTTTCCGAATGTCTTAAATAGATATAGTACATTTTAATTCATGAAATATATTAGTTATAAACATAGAGTACTTTTGATTATATAAATAAAAATTAGACTAATTGAAATAAATTTTTTAAAAAAATGTTAAGTTATTAAATTATTGCTTACAATTATAAAAAGCATGCATGGGATATAACAATAATATATGAAAATATTATATATATACATATTATTTCATAATAAGTAAGTACAAAATAATGACAAAATACAATGAAATTCATACAGTCAATTATAACATACATTAAAAAATATATTTGAAAAATTCTGGATATTTGTTAAAAAATAAGTACAAGTAACATTACATTTTACAAAATGAACAATACTGTATAACTATTACATATTCAGAATATCCAAAAAACTATAAAAATCTGTACATAAAGGAGTTGCTCTAGTAGAATGTTACACATTTTCTCTTTTACTTAAGAAGGAACAAAACAAAACTGCATATCATTATTGAAAAATGAATCTTCAGCATGCATTAAGTAATTCATGTTACTATTGTTTCAGTTAAGGTAACTTGTGGAAAGGAGATTTGTGTCGATGACTGAAATTTGATAATTCAGTTGTAGAAACAAAACAAAAAAAATCTTACACTGAAATTGCCAAACTTTAAGGAAAATATATGTCTATTGTTCAAATTATTATAAGATATCAAGAAGCAACACTGTATATATATATTTTAAACTATATAGGGAATGTGACCAAGGATTTTCAATGATCAAGATGCTAAAGCAGTGATAAAGAAAGTGAGGTTAAACCTGAAATAATTCAACCTCAGTTAACTGAATATGATGCTACAGCATCTGATAAGAGCGTTAATGTGAAAACTATTTGAAGAAAACCTTCGATTTGAAGGATTTCATGGCAAAGTTCGAAAAAGAAAAACATTCATATTCAAAACAAATAAAAAAAGGCTAATGCTAATTAATAAATAAGTCCATAAGGATTTCAATCTTTGGGCAATAGTTTTTCTAATTGTTGAGGGAAAATTTAATGGTACTTTTCCGTTTGTTGACACAAATCCAGCCACAGTCAGGCTTTATTGGTCATAACACACAATATGCATATAAAAAAGTTAATAAATGTTTGTTCTCATTGGTTTTTATTTATTTTTGTATTATGAAAAAGAGATTACTGATATGAAAAGACCACATCTTGTTTTGAAAATGTGATGGTAAAAAATTACCAGTGGGAATATTCAGTTTAGCATCAGTTGTATCATTTTGGCAACTTTATTGCATGTGCCAGCAAAATGGAAAAGTGCCAATATAATACAAAAGAGATAAATGTGATAAAATTTAGCAGCTTAGAAATGGATAAAAAATCATAATGTTACTCCTTCAATGAAGTATAATATAGAAGTCATGTTTAAAAACATAAGTCAACAGTTGGAGCTGAGAAATAACTTTCATTAAAAGTACAATGGATCATTACAAATATTTACATACATTTGCAAATTAATAATGCAGCATTTATTGACAGTTACAGCTTGGAAACCAGTAAATCTTTCAGCATAACAATCCAAAGCAAGCAGCCCCCCCCCCCCCTAAGGCTGTGAAATAATAATTCCTTCACAAAGTACCTGCACAACTCTATACTCTCCCTGCCTACCAAGGCAAAGTAATATAATACTAGATAATTCCCATTGCATAAATAATGTTAATAATTTTATTTTCCTTTAAGTGTGTGCACACACAGTGGCGTAACAACACCCCTGTAGTACGGAGGCCCAAAACCTGATAGCTGCCAAGTACCTACTTGCTGCCTACCCTTTGTAAAATCCAACTTAGGAGCCCCAAACCTGACTTTGAGGAGGAGGGAGCCCAAAAAAATTTTCGTTACACCACTGTGCACTCAGTCTGTGTTATGTGATTTTCATAAAATTAATTGTTTCTCTTTTACCAATATGAAATGTTTCTATTGTTTCCATAAATATGTGGGAATGCCAATTCCTATTTTGAAAAAAAAATATTATAACATTTTGGTAATACAATTGCATAAAAATGTCATTTTTGAGAGTACACGATGACTTTTGTGACAATATATATATATATTAACATAAAAACTCAATTTTATTAAACATGTTTTTGATCTCAAAATGCTTTAAGTTTTAACTTATAAATAGCATTATGTTCAGAAATATTTTATTTGTTCCAGATTGAAGAGCTTTATCTTATTATTATTTTAGCTTTCTTCTTCCATATTTTATATATATACATTTAAAAACATTCAATTTAGTGAGTGTATGCTGACTTAAATATTTTTATTTGACTGTATATATATTTTATTCGCTGACTGTACATATGGACAAGTTCTACTGTAAAGCTTACTATGCGGGCATTACAGCCATTAGTACCCTTCTCTTCTGGTTACAGCAAAATCCTCAATGCTTTGAGAGAAAAATTAACAAGGTATTTTATAAAAGATACAGAAAGAAATAATATAAAAACCTGAATTTGAAATCTATAGATCCTCTTCCTTCCATATAGTTCCAAAAACTTGCATTAGAAGTTTGAAAAACTCGACTGAATTTCAATGTTTTCCCAATGATTAAGATTACACCGGAAGTAGAATCGGAAGTCATTCGGTTTCGATTCACTGTTTTGTTTACAAAGTAGAACTTGCCCATATCTTATTGTAGGGATTTTTAATCCAACATATTTTAGAACTTAACAAAAAAAATATAATATAAAAATATTTGCTTGTAACTATTTGAGGTACAATCTCACACGGAACAATTTAAAATTTACATCAATATTTTAAAGTTATTTGTAAATACATTACAAATAAAAATACAGAATAAATAAAAAAAAAATTCAGTTGTTTCAAATACTTTGTTCATATTCGGAAAGTAATTTTCTCTTTTTTGTTTCGGATTTATTTTCTCTGTAACCATCATACTTGCGTCAGTATAATTTTCTCTACATGTCAATAACAGTATATTGTGAAGCGAAATATGTACACATGTTCGATTGTGGACGACCACCACTAAAACAACGGGCAGGAGGGGAGTACAGTTAAGGCTGCGATCAACATTGCTGCTTGTTAAATTTTAAAACATAAAATAAAACATTCTGTAAATCTCCTAATCAAAAAATATTAAGAAAATACAAAAATAATTTTTTAATATTCCTCAGGTGCTTCTCTTGTAATTATCTTGTGCCAAAATTTGAATACAGGATTAAGAAGAGACACAAGTTAAACACAACTAAAGAAAAAATTCTTTTTTTTTTTTTGCGTATTGTTATTTTCTTACCTTTGCAAACCTAGTTCATTCGCCAGGAGCTAGTATCACTTTTTAGTGAGGCACCGTATAGGCGACACTAATTGCCACAAGTAAAATTGACGCCCAGTTTCCTCCCCAGATGGAGGCACCTGAACTTTGACGATGCGAAATTGAATTTAGGAATTCAATATTGCTGAGAGACCCATGCCAAACGCGCACTTGAATGCGTTTTTTACATGCCCCATAATCAAACGACATACTCCATATCGATTTTATGCGTTATGAAAGTCCTTCGACTTGGGCCGGGGTCGAAGCCGCAACCTTGGGTACTGAAGGCCAGAGACAAACCAACTACGCCACCCAGTCAGCAAATAAAATTCTAATTTATATGATTTCTTAGT